>PVKY010007336.1:0-15025 GCA_004027775.1 Bradypus variegatus | reverse complement strand
GTGGAGTGTTGCTGAGGGGCCTGCATCCCCACTTGGGGTGGATCTTGTTTCTCAACATCCCAGCCCAGCACCCTACAAGCCAATGCTCTTTGCTGGAATACTCTTCCTCAGTGTGATGGTTGGTTCATGAGTCCACCTGGCCAGGTGATGGTGTCCAGGTGTCTGGTCAAACAAGCACTGGCCTAACCATCACTGCAAGGATGTTTGTGGCTGGTTAATAAACCAGAAGCCTGGTTTATTAAATCAGCAGTCAATTGATTGCATCTGTGGCAGATTGCATCAGCAAAGGGCATGTCTTCTGCAATGAAAGAATTCCATCAGCTGGATTTAACCCAATCAGTTGAAGACTTTTAAGGAAGAAGAGCGAGAACTTTCCCTTCTTCTTCAATCAGCCGGGATCTCCTGGGGAGTTCATCAAAGACCTTCATCAGAATTGCCAGCTCACTGCCTGCCCTATGGAATGTGGACGTGTGCATCCTGCCCTACAGAATTTGGAGTCATGCATCCTCAGTTTCTTGAGACACTTTTATAAAATCTCATGTTTACAGATATCTCCTGTTAATTCTGTTTCCCTAGAGAACCCTAACTAATACAGCTTGGTACCAGGAGTGGGGTTGTTCTTGAGAAACAGAATTTTAAAATGGGCTTTTACAGTTGGTTTTCTACTCTGATTAGATTCAAAGGCACTGATGACTCCATTTCCAATAATCAACATGGCACTGACAGTCCATGGCATGAGTTGGCAATGGAGATATGCAAAATATCACTATTTGGTCCTCCTAATCATAGTCTTGTATGAAGCAAGGCTCTGGATGACAGTGTTTTTGACACCTTAACAGAGTTTTGTGGAGTTAAGAAGTATAATGATGTTGGCCAGTTGTTCTTAGATACTCCAGACACAGTTATAAGAGAAAGGGACCAGCTGAATGCTTCAAATTTGCAACTCAAACTCCATATGAAAGATATAATGGTTTCTATGTGTAGCCTGAGAGAAAATCTTATTTCCTGCAGCCACAGACTTGAGATCTCTGAAAACCAGACACAGAGTCTCATTGTGCAAGTAACAGAATTACAATATCAACTAAAATCTCAACCTTTCAGGGTATCTGCTATTAAAGTAAGGCACTGATTGAAAAAGAATGGGATCCTGAAACTTGGGATGGGGACATATGGGTTGATAATGATGGCAGTAGGGACATGGGAACCTTAGATTCTGCTGAGTCATTATTAGATATACCTATAGTGGTCCTGAGGAAACACACCCCCCTCCACATCTAGTCTTCCCTGAGGAGCTGCCATCTGACCCCCACCTAAAGAGATTCACCCTTCAGTGCCTGCTAAACCTGAGGAAGCAGCCCTCACTCCTCTGTCTGGAGCGATTAATCCTGCTTCACAAGGTGAAACTGCAATGGAATGTCCTGAGGTAACTGGCTTGAAGGGCACTTCTCATTCTTTTAATGACCCACCCCAACCACCCCTCTTTTCTTCCAGACATACAACTAAAGTCCCAACAGGCCCCAAAAGGTGAGGTACAAAGGGTGACTCATGAGGAATTACACTATACTCCAAAAGTACTCTATGAATTTTCAAATTTATGTAGGGAGAAATCAGGAGAATATGTGTAGGAATGGATATTAAGTGTGTGGGATAATGGTGAAAGGAATATAAAATTCAGGCTGAATTTATTGATATGGGCTCACTGTTCTAGTTTGCTAATGCTGCCAGAATGCAAAATACCAGAAATGGATTGGCTTTTATAAAAGGGGGTTTATTTGGTTACACAGTTACAGTCTTAAGGCCATAAAGTGTCCAAGGTAATGCATCAGTGATCAGGTACCTTCACTGGAGGATGGCCAATGGCATCTGGAAAACCTCTGTTAGCTGGGAAGACGTGGCTGGCGTCTGCTTCAAAGTTCTGGTTTCAAAATGGCTTTCTCCCAGGACATTCCTCTCTAGGCTGCAGTTCCTCAAAAATGTCACTCTTAGTTGCTCTTGGGTGTTTGTTCTCTCTTACTTTCTCCGGAGCAGAGTCTGCTTTCAACAGCCATCTTCAAACTCTCTCATCTGCAGCTACTCTCTCAGCTTCTGTGCATTCTTCAAAGTGTCCCTCTTAGTTGTAGCAAGCTCACTCCTGTCTGAACTTATATAGGGCTTCAGTAGACAAATCAAGGCCCATGCTGAATGGGTGGGGCCACACCTCCATGGGAACTATCTAATCAGAGTCATCACCCACAGTTAGGTGGGGTGCATCTCCATGGACACAACCTAATCCAAATGTTCCAACTTAATCCCCACTAATATGCCTGCCGCCCCCCAAGACTGCATCAAAGAACATGGCTTTTTCTGGGGAACATAATATATACAAACTGGTACACCCACTAAGCAGAGATTCTGTATTCAATGTTGTAGCTCAAGGGGTTAGAAAGGGTGTTAACAGTTTGTTTGGGTAGTTGGCTGAAATATGAATCAACAGATTTGAAATGCCAGAACTGCCCTGGTACAATGTGGAGGAGGGGATTCAAAGGCTTAGAGAGATTGGAATGTTAAGATTTATCATGGAAGACCTGCTCACACACCCCTGGAATGTCCAGAGGACACACCTTTTACCAGGACTGTGAGTAATAAATTTGTGAGACTAGCTCCCTCATCCCTGAAGAGCTCTGTAGTTGCCCTTCTCTGTAGGTCAGATATTACTGTGGGAGCTGCTGTCACTGAGCTGGAATCCTTAAACACAATGGGGATAATCAGGTCCTGAGTCAGCAGAAGCCAGGTGGCAGCAGTTAATCACCAAAGACCAGGTGGGTGTGGCTACCATAAAGGAAAACAGGCTCAAAGCAGCACAGTAATCTGTCTCTCAGAGACTGATGGCATTGGCTAGCAGATTATGGGGTACCTAGCAGTAAAATAGATGGGCAGTCTACTAAATTCTTGTTTGAGCTGTATAAGCAGAATTCTAGGTCAAGTGAACAGAAGTCTAACTTGAATTACAAAAACAGAGAGTCATGGCCCTTTAATCAATTCCCAGACTTGAGACAGTTTATAGACCTAGAGCCCCTTGAATGAGGGGAAGGCCGGGTACACTTGGGAAGGACCCTGTCACACTGCCAAAAATTTATACTGTTAATCTTCATCCCAGCCTTCCAGGGGGACCTACAGCCTTTTACCAGGGTAACTGTGCATTGGGGAAGAGGAAATGCTCAGAAATTTTGGGGATCATTAGACACTGGTTCAGAAGTGCCATTAATTCCAGGAGACCCAAAACATCATTCTGGTCCACCAGTCAGAG
This sequence comes from Bradypus variegatus, assembly GCA_004027775.1. Lineage (NCBI taxonomy): Eukaryota > Metazoa > Chordata > Mammalia > Pilosa > Bradypodidae > Bradypus > Bradypus variegatus. The sequence continues at coordinate 11,739 of PVKY010007336.1, read as the reverse complement.
TTGGGGCTTATGGAGGTCAGGTGATCGATGGAGTTTTAGCTCAGGTCCATCTCACAGAGGGTCCAGTGGGTCCCCAGACCCATTCTGTGGTTATTTCCCCAGTGCTGGAATGCATAATTGGAATAGATATACTCAGTGTGCTGGTTTGGATGTATTATGTCCCCCTAAATGCCATGTTCTTTAATGCAATCTTGTGGGACAGAGGTATTAGTGGTGATTAGTTGGAATATTTGGATTAAGTTGTTTCCATGGAGGTGTGACCCACTGAACTGTGGATAATACTTTTTGATCAGATTATTTCCACAGAGATGTGGCCCCACCCATTCAGCATGGGTCTTGATTTAATCATTGGATTCCTATATAAGAGCTCAGACAGAAGAAGCTTGTTGCTACAGCCAAGAGGGACATTTTGAAAATGGCCATTGAAAGTAGATGTTAGCTAGTCCAGAGTTTTCCTGGGACAAACTAAAGGAACACCCCCCCCCCCAGATGCCTAGAAGGAACGTCCTGGGAGAAAGCCATTCTGAAACCAGAACTTTGGAGCAGACATCAGCCACGTGCCTTCCCAGCTAACAGGGGTTTTCCGGACACCACTGGCCATCCTCCCGTGAAGGTACCCGATTGCTGATGTGTTACCTTGGACACTTTATGGCCTTAAGACTGTAACTGTGTAACCATATAAAACCCCTTTATAAAAGCTGATCCATTTCTGGTGTTTTACATAAAGGCAGCACTAGAAAACCGGAACACGTGGGGACTGCATGGCAGCTTGTGTTTGCCTCAGGAGGAGACTCTCCTAGCCACCAATCTTCAAAGGCCAAGGCGGGGGAGCCCCTGGGGGCCGGGCAGGTGAGGGTCCAGGGTCCAGGGCCCCTGGCGTGGGTAGGCCCTCTGGGAACCCCGGTCCCAAGCGGGTGCAGACGTGGCTCTGTGCACGTGGCCATGGGGTCAGCCCACGGAGGGCTTTGCTGCATGTCCCGTGGCCCCTTCTACGGCTCATGGGGGATGGCTCTGGCCACTGCAGCCAGACACTGACACGGGGTGACCCAGAGGTGAGAGTGTGGTCCGGGGGTGATGAGCTAATGTTTCCCACCAAGCAGAAAGTTCTGGTCTTGGGCAGCAAGCAGGGGTCCCATGGGCTTGGGAACACGGCAGCCCACTGAGGAGCAGGAAAAGCCGGTGGCACTGGGGATCCTCGCAGCTTCAGAGGGCATCAGGCTGCAGGCGTGGACTGTGGGCAGCACCCACCCTTCACCTGGCACTGCTAATGTTCCCGTGTACACAGGTGGGAATGGAGGCAAACATTTTCAGAAACCAGCCTTGCATTCTGACAACTGTTTCTGATTCACAGGTTAACACGATTTAATAAAACCACTCCCCTAACATTAAAAAAAAAACAAGTGTGGTTATGAGGGTGACGTGTGCCTAAGAGAAAAGATTTTGGTGTGTTCTTCCTTGGGAGGGTCCCAGGCCCCAGCCCTGCAGGCTGTGGTCTCCAGTGTGCCCACCTCTGGCCCCCTGGGGTGGGGGGGCACACCTGGTGGGGAGCTGCACACTCACCCATGGCCAGTTGGGCAGGTGAGGTGAACACAAGCTGGCTGGGACCCAAGCAGGGACACATGGCCACCCAAACTGATGGCACCAGTTTTAATTTCTCTCAGCACAATACACAGGATCCCCCATTGCACACACTGGGGGGCTGTGGGCCGACCCCGAGTGTGACGTGTAAGCTCGTTGTCCATTCACAGCCTTCACTCAGGGCTAGGTGTTTAGAAAGGGCTTTGCAATAATTAACAGTTTCTTTAATTTCACATTCTGCACAATTAGACAACATATGATACTTGTTTTTTTTTTTAATATGAGTGAAATAAATGATCCAGGAAGCTATTATGAGCACTTGGATTTTCAGTACAGTGTCCCTAATTATTATGTTCTTTTCCTCAAAACCCACAAATGACAAGTGGGACCCGTGCTCCTAGGACAGCCTGGAGGTAAGGTGCAGGGTGTGGGACTCAACACTACATAAATAGAACACGACGTTAGAGGCTTGTGTACACCGTGGGGCCAGGGGCTGGGTGCTGAGCCTCGGCACACAGGTTTAGCTATACACCAACACAGGACAGATGGGGAGCCGTCGCTCCCTTGGCACGGACAGTGTGTAAACAGTCAGATAAAAGCCTTTTTTCCCCAATAAGGTAGAGGTTAAATAGTAAAAGCATTTCTCCTTTCCTCTAAGCTTAAAGTCCCCTTCTCCTTTGCACCTCTCCTGTGTTGAGAGATGACCTTTCCATGGGCCTTCCTTCTTCTTTCTTCTTTAAACCATTAGCCAGTGGCGGAGCTGGAGAGAAAACAGGAATTTATTCAGAAATGAGGTGAGGAGGTACTTGGGCGAAGGCAGCTCCTTGCTGACCCCCCCACCTTCTAGTTCAGAGGTCAGCAGAGCAGAGGACTGCAGCTAGGGGCCGGCCGCTGCGACTTGCCCCGGGGGAAAGCTCACCCAAAGGGGCGCTGGACCAATGCAGCCCCAAAGACCTGATGCCCACGGGCAAATTTATGTAAACATACTGTTCCTCGATAAATAAAAGTCGAGGGAGCCCAGTGGCTGCCAGAGGCCTTGGTGCCCTCATCCTGGGGAACAGCTGGGTGGACAGACAACTGGGCACCTGTTGGTCTTGGAGCTGGTTCTGGATCTTTGAAATGTGTTTAAATGGCATATGTAATTGCAATGATGTGCTTTTCAGAGGAAACAGACCAAACGTGACTTCTAAAGATGAATTAAAATAGGTAACTGTTAGTGGAGTAGAACAGAATAAAAGGAGGTATGATAGGGAAAGATGACAACTAAATTGTGGTATCTTTACATATGAATATTATACAGCAGTCAAAATGAATGAACCATAGCTGTATGGAAAGATGGAGAAACAGGAACTGAATTTACCCTCCCACCTTAAACAAACACCAAAATACCTGTAGCAATGGTTCTCAAGACAGTGGACATCAGACAGCAAGATAGTATTCCCCAAGAGGTGGGAAACAAACAAGGTGCACCCCACAGCTGCCCCAGTTCATTGCCTGGAGAATTTCCAGACTGCAGCCAGGGAAGGGGACGCTGGGTGGGGCTAAGAGCAGGTTAGCATTGCAGGAGAAGAGATGAGTGACCCGAAAGAAGTAGCAAAGAGGGCATCCAAAATGATCACACAGAGAAAGAGAATAAAATAATAATAAGCAGAGCACCAATGAACTGTGAGACAACTTAGAGTGGTCTAACATATGTACAACTGGAGTCCCCGAAGGGCCGCAGGGAGGGACTGCAGAAAATATATTTTAAGAAATGATGGCTGAAAAAGTTTCAAATTTGATGAAAAATATAAACCCAAAGATCCCAGGAACTCAATGAACTTCAAGCACCAGAAGCATGCAGAGAAGTCAGACGGTGCTATAGTCTATACACACGGGGAGAATTCTAACTAAAAAATTCAGTCAAAACAAGAAACTTTTTAATAAAGCTAAGAACAACTGAAGCTAAACAACATGTGTTTTAGGAACGTAGGAATAACAATAGACAGAACAAAGCTCCATAGTGAAAAAGACCATGGAAGGTCAATTCTAGGTCAAGACAGGTTTTGCTTCTGGGCACAGACCCGGGGCCCGAGAGGAAGACGTAACGAATTATTGATGTCTACTTCTCATGAGGAAGGTTCACAGGAGCTTATTTTGTTATTTAGATAATTAGACAACTAAAAATGGCCATGTGTGGACTAACGATGAGTGTGAAACCCAACTGTGTGCCTGATGCCCAAAATTTTAAAAAAAGTAACTTGGAGGATTGTGCCGGTTTGGATGTATTATGTCCCCCAAAATGCCATTATCTTTGATGCAGTCTTGTGTGGGCAGGAAACGTATTGGATGTTTCTGTGGAGATGTAATCACTCAATTGTGGGCAAGATCTTTCACTGGATAATTTCCATGGAGGTGTGGCCCCACCCATTCAGCGTGGGCCTTGATTATTTTACTGGAGCCCTATATAAGCTCAGACAGAAGGAGGGAGCTTGCTACAGCCAAGAGGGACACTTTGAATGCACAGGAGCTGAGAGAGGAGCTGCAGTTTACAGAGTTGAAAGCTGACTCTTGCTCCAGAGAAGCTAAGAAAGGACAAACACATGAAGAGCAACTAAGAGTGACATTTTTGAGGAACTGCAGCCTAGAGAGGAATGTCCTGGGAGAAAGCCATTTTGAACCTAGAACTTTGGAGCAGATGCCAGCCACGTGCCTTCCCAGCTAACAGAGGTTTTCTGGACATCATTGGCCATCCTCCAGGGAAGGTACCCGATTGCTGATGTGTTACCTTGGACACTTTATGGCCTTAAGACTGTAACTTTGTAACCAAATAAACCCACTTTATAAAAGCCTATCCGTTTCTGGTGTTTTGCATTCTGGCAGCATTAGCAAACCAGAACAAGGATCCAGCAAAGTCTGGCCGCACTGGAGCCCCAGGGGAAACCAGAGAAAGGTAAAGGCAGTATTTAAAAGTGTGGATGCAAAAGTCTCAGGACTGATAAAAAAAACATGAATCCACCAATCCTGGGCACACAGCATATCCTGAGCAGAGCAAATGAAAGGAAATCTGTGCGCAGAAGCCTCACAGGCAAAGAGAGCTCGGGGCGTCTGGGCACAACGACAGATCATGCCACAGAACTGTGTACCCAGGGCCACATGCATCTTGGTCCATCAGCGGGCAGCAGACAGAGGGCTGGAGGACGGTAACCGCCAGCCCAGAACCGCCGGCCTGGGGAAGTCTGTCTTGAGCAAGGGAAAAATAAAGACATTTACAGGAGCATAAGTGAGGAGGTCATCAAGAGGACTCTTTAGAGGAATATCTGGAGGATAGTTTTTGGGGAAAAAAATGGTTCTAGAAAGAAAATTGGATATGCCAAAAAGAAGGATGAACAAATAAATTAAAACTAAACACGGACATTAATCGAAAGGAACATCATGCACACAAAATGGTGATGATGATGATGGTGAGGGTAATGACACTCTCTGATTTGTAAGTTTTAAAAAGACAGTTGGGATGCTGGACAATAATAGAGTATTAATCCAGAGGAGGAAGATTTAAGTCCTTGTAAAATCCAGGATGGGTGTTGAAATATTGTTTCACTTTAGACTTTTAGCTAAATATTCATGGCACAATTTCAATGGTTAACACTAAAATACAATAAGCCATACATGTTCCAAACAAGTAGAGGAAAAAGTGTAATAAAAACAAACAAACCAAAATGAATACAAACAAATAAAAAGGCAATACAGAAAAACATAAGCATCAAAAGTGGGACAAATAAAATTATAAAGATAGCAAAATCCAAGTCCAAACCTGCCACTAATCACAACTAAGGTATATGGGTTAATTTGCCAGATTATCTGAGGAAAAAGACCTAGATATATGGTATATTTACAAAGACAACTAAATCTTAAGAGCACCAAGAGGCTGAAAGTTGAAAGAGTGCAAGAGATATTCCAGGCCGCTCAGAAGAAACCTGGGGCACCCACAGGCATCTCGGACTACGAGGACTTTAAGGACAGAAGCGTTGTCACAGAAAGTGGGTGGGTTCAAGTTCCCAGAAGAGCCAATTCCGAACTTGTACCCGTCCTGGAAGACAGCCCAGTCCCGGCTCAGCCCTCCAGATGGTGGGAGGGCTGCTGGGGTCCGGCCCCGGCTGCCCTTCCCGCGCCCCCAAGAGAAGCAGGGTCCCCTGCCTGTGCTCGTGGGAGCTGAGCCCACCCCTCCAGGCCCCTCTCCCTGCACGCGGTGTCACCTCACAGAGAGGACCCCGAAGGCCCCCAGCCCCAGGTGCACTCTGTGCCCCCTCCCCGCTTTCTTCTCCTCCCCACTGCCCGTCGCCACCTGCCACTTGCCACCTGCCGTCTGTCTGCAGCCCCAGCACGGGGGCTCCCAGGGCTCCGTCAGCACCGAGGACAGCGCCGGGCAACCCCCGTCTGCGTGAACACGTGCTGCTGCCTCGGGAAGGCCTGGCACGTGGCTGTCCCCCGGCTGTCCCCGGCGCCTGATCCCCCTGCGTCCTCCCGCCCGGGGCCCACGCCACACACCGTGAACTGGCGGATCTGCCCGCCGTCCACCAGCTCGCGGTCCTTCTCGGGCGTGATGGCGTAGGCCAGTTTCTGAAAGAGAGCAGAGACCCTTGGCACCAGCACGCCCCCCTCGGCCGCTGTGCGGCCCTCACGTGACGGTCTGTCGAGGCTCCTCAAACCCCAGGACCAGGCAGAGGAGCCATCAAACCCCCAACTTGAAGTGAGGCGTGGTCTTGGGGGTGGCGGGTTCTCAAATGTGAAGTCGATGCCAGTGGAGCTTCCTCAAGGAGAAAGCGGGCAGTGAGGGGACGTGTCCAGCTCGCTGAGCCCGGGTGCACGGGTCGGGGGCACCCTGAAGCACGTCTATGCAGGGCGGTGCTAGCCTTTTGACACGCAAACACCCAGAGCTGTGACCACCAACCTGGCCTCCCGCTACCAGGGCCGCGGCTGGTTTTCCTGGGTCCTAGACGGAGAGCATCTAGTGTCCCCAAAGCAGGCAGCGGCCTGCAGCTTCGTGCACTTCCAGGTGCCTGGGAGCCTTGTCTCTCATCTCTCGGAGGCCGGGTTTCCCAGGGAACCTCTGGGCTCTGCCCCTCCCCGGCTGTCACCACAGCCCATTTGTACCTGTCCCAGCTACTGAGGTGTTACTTGGTTTACACTCGGGTGGCGGCTGTGGAGAGGCTGGGAAACCAGGCTTTTAGGCCAGCTGAGCTGCAGGCCCTCCGTCCCCTGAGCTCCCGGGCTAACCAGGGCCTCCCAGGGGCCCAGAGGGGCCACCTCCCTCTTCCCCTGGGCTAGGTCCCCACAGAAGAGGTGGGGGTCAGCGAGCAGGGCTTGGGGATGGGGTGCTGTCATGCTGTGCCTGGAGCCACCCCAGACCCCGAGTCCCCCACCCCTGAGAGTGCAGGCAGCAGCCCTGGCCATGCACCGTGCTGGCCTGGGGCCCTGGCCTCACCGGGCTCGAGCCGGAGGGGCCGGTCACCACAGCTGGGGGCACCCACCACTGCCTCCAGGCCCCGAGGCGGTCCTCGGACCCAGCTGGGGCAGCTGGCTTCGCCGCCCACGGCTGGGGCAACTGTTTCCCAGAACGCCTATGGGGAGGGCACACGGGGGCTTTCTGTGAACTCCCTCCACTGGCCCTTATTGTGGTGCTCCTTCAAGGAGAACCGGTCTCCACCCTTCCCCGGAGGCCCAGCGTTGCTGGCCCATGGCGGGGCCTGGGGGACGGGGTCACCCGCCCCCCTCACCTGAGGACTGAGTGAGGTGACGCGGACGGGCCACCCTCGGGGCCCAGAGCCACCTCGAGGCCATGCAGGAATTCCCTGCCTGGGGCTCCTGATGGCCCCCGCGGCCCCCAGCGGGCTCAGCCACCAGGAGAGGGTCACAGCCCTGTGGTCACCTCCAAAGCACCATCCTTGTCCAGACTCATCCCCTCAAGCATAGACACACAGGCACAGGGACCACAGACACAGACAGACACATGACAGACACACAGACAGGCTCAAAGACACATGAATACTTGGGCACACGGACACAGGAACACAGACACACACACACAACAGACAAATGGACATGTGGATACACGGACATATGGACACATGGACACACATAGACACACACAGACACATGACAGACACACGGACAAACAGGCACACAAACAGACACAAGGACACACAGACACGGGGACATGGACACACAGACAATGATGGACACGTGGACATATGGACACACAGACAAATGGACACAGATGGACACAGGGACACATGGACACAGACACACAATGGATGCACGGACACATGGACACACAGACATATGATAGACACACAGACAAACAGGCACACAGATGCATGGACACACGGACACATAGGCAGACATGTGGACACAGGGACACACAGACATACAACAGACACACGGACACATGGGCATACAGATATATGGACACACAGTCACACAGACACCTGCACACACACAGGCACATGGACACACAGACACAGAGACACTTACAGATGCACGGACACAGGGACACAGGCACACAGGGGCACACATGCAGACACACGGCACACACGGCACACAGGGACGCTCCCAGCACGCGGCCACTCAGCCTCCCGCCCTCGCCCGGGCAGTCAGCGCCGCCACCAGCCACGCCTCCGGTCCGAGGGGAGCCGGGCGGGAGCGGGCGGCCCTGAGCCCCCCGCGGGGCCTCACACCCACCTCTCGGAAGGACCCGGGCAGGCTGCAGAACTTGTAGGCGGCGTAAATGGGCACCATTGACATGGACGAGGCGGCGATGGCCCAGCCCAGCACGGTGGCCCAGGCGGGGAAGACGTAGGCGCCGTAGTGCGGGGGCCTGAAGGTCACGATGCTGACCACGACCACAAACTGCAACCAAGGGACACAGAGCGTGAGGCGGTGCCCACCGGCAGGCCCGGGGGCCCGGGGGAGAGCACCCACGCCAGCGGCAGGGGACCGGTGAGCACGGGGCGCGGCTGGCCCGCAGGGCGAGGCAGTAAGGGAATAATGATAATAACATAAAGCAAAAATAAAAAACAAAATAATTGAAAAACAAAATAAATACTGTTTAAAAATAATAACAATTAAAAAACAGAGGCAGGCACGAGCTTGGCCCGGGTCTGGGAGCCCTGGGGGTCATGTCTCGAGGATGACGTAGGCCGTGGGGGGGCAGAGCCTTTCGGTGGCGCGAGAGGCAGTGGGGTCTCCTCCGAGTCCTCTGAAACCCTTGTCGTCACGCCTGGAAGGCCTGTGCGTGTGGAGAAGGCGGCGGTGCCCACCCATTGAGCACCCAAGTCCCACAGCCTGGGCTCCTTGGTGCTGAGGCCCAAGGTGGACGGGCAGGCTTGGGAGTGGCCAGGGCAGGCTCTGGCACTCCTGAGTGCAGCTGGCACCCCGCGGTGAGACAAGCCCCATGGGGGGGCCCGTGCACCCCCAGCCCCATCTCTGAAATGAGTTTTCTCTCAACACTGTCCTCCCGAGGTGGGATTACGCTGACACAGCCAATTCTTTCCTAGCCCAGGGTGGCCCATTCTGCTCTCCTCTATTTGCTTAAAAACAAAACAAAACTGGCTGCACGGGACACTGATTTCATGATGACCCACGATGCTTTCAGAGACAGATCTTGGTCAGAGGGGGGAAATGGTACAAGAAGTAAAACAAAGCACAGTAACCATGGCTGAGAGACTTAAAGCAGAGCTGGGAGGTCATTCTGGAGGTTTCTCTCGGGCAGGTCTCCCCAGAGCTCACAACCTGTCACAGTGGGCAAAGCCCTGAGCGACACGTTCCTCAGACCCCAAGACCGTAAAGTAAACCCCAAGATGAAGAGCTCAGTAACCATCAAACCCGAAGGGCACTGGAGCTCCCCAAGCACCCACCAACCACACACAGCTTGTCCAATCATTTTCTTCTCCTTTAAAAGCCCTTGCCTGGAAGTGCCGAGGCAGGACACAGTTTGGGGTGTGAGCTGAACCTGTGCTCCCCAAATTCCAATTCCAAGACCCTAAATGAATGCCTTGATTGCCTGGGAGCTTAATTAGTTGTTTCTCAGGTGACAGCCTACACGTATGCCGTGTACCCCGGTGTGTCCCGTACCTGAACGCCTGAGTGTGTGCCGCACGCCTGAGTGTGTGCCGCACGCCTGAGTGTGTGCTGCACACCAGGGAGAGGTGGCTTCTTCCAGGAAAACAAAGGAAACTCCATTGGGCATGGTTATGATGTGGCCAATGATGAAAATTTTTACTCTGTCAATTTTTCTGAATTTCAAGAAAGTTAATATTCAAACATTCAATCTTGGAAAGAATATTTGTTCGCACACATCTGTACCAGCTCCCCAACCTCGTAATGTGCTGCTTCTACTCAACCCTGGGTTTGGGGGCCGTGCTGCAGAGCGGTCAGGACTGCGACTGAAATGAACCTCTGAGCTCAGTGGACCCCCCCAAGTGCCTCGGACCCGGGACACCTGGCTGCTCGGGAGGTGTCGGCGACATCGCACAAAGCTAGGCTTTCCTCAAATGCACATCTCGGGCACATGACACCTAGGGGTGCTGTGATAGTTTTCTTGCTTTGTTCAAAGTGTCCACGTCTCTGGGAAAGAATCAAGTCTGTCCAAAGCACCCGCTGATGCGTAAGTTGACCTTGGCTACCACGACCGACCCTCGGGGCACAGGCCTGTGCGGCCGCGGCCGCCGACCCGGAAGTGGGCGCAACTCTCCGCTCCGCCAGATGCTAACGTGCCCCAGGGCACGCGGCTACACGGCGATACGAAGACATGTAAGACGACGTGGAACTTAATTTTTCTGCCAAAGTCATTATGACTTGATAGGAAACAGATTCTAAATTAAATATAAAATGTTCCAAAGCAAGAAGATTGCCTGTTTCTATCAAGATGGCAAAATGAAGCGCCATCCAGCAGTGTGTAAGTTTCACTTAAAACTCCGCAGAGCATGTCCTCGTGGAAGGTTCATGGTGCAGTCAGATCCGTGGGGCATTGTATCTCTGAAGGTCGAAGGTCCCCTGTGTGACCTCCCCATGCGATCAAGACTGAATGGGTGGGGACGGAGTGGCTGCATCGGACATGGGAGCCAGGAGGTGAGCCCTGCAGTTGTTTCCTAGGCAGGGGTCCCCTCCGTGCCCTGTCTGGGGGCTGCTCGTGGGCTGGAATGGCTGCCAACTCGAGCTGCTGGGGCCCTCACAGTGCACAACTAAGTGGGCCTGGAGCCCTACTGCAGGGACAGTGGTGCCACCCGATTTAGAACCTCATCGGCGTGTGGTTTCCACAGAGGTGCCATGGGAGGTCGTTGCTTTGGGCTCCTCAGGGAGGGGTCCCTGTACCCCAGGCGCCTGCCGCTGACACAGGGGCTCGGAATCCTTCCCTGTACCCTGTGTGGAGCCCTGCGGGCCTGTGACCTGCCCCAGGCTCGTCCCCGACAGGGTCAGGCCAGCTGCCCAGGAGAAGGCTCATCTATGGACAAGCTCATGGTTCATGGATCTCTGCTTCGGCCTGGAGAAGCCACCTGGGGCGTCTGCCGTCACCTGCCTGCGAGGGCCGATGGCAAACAGGCTCAGCCCCGGGAGCCAGCTGGTCACCGGCTCTGCAGAGGCAGTGTGGGTGCAGCCACAGAGCACACGATGGGCATGGCCCAGGAAAACTGTCCTGGCACAGACGGCAGCCAGCGGGTTTGCTGACCCCTGCCCTGGACAGAAAAGTCTCCTAGTGGCCGCGTTAGTGATGTCCACACTGGGGTGCCAGGGGCAGTGAGGGGTGCCCGTCTAAGGCACAGTCTGGCCTTGGGGCTCCCAGTACTTGCCCCCCCGACCTGGGCGCCCTGCCCACCGTGCAGCCGCAGCCCTGGGGCAGCGTCCCAGGCCCTTGGGGCTCACAGGGGGGCTTCCTCAGTGGTGGAGGGGAAGCAGGGAGATGCCCCTGGGGAACCAGGGACTTGACCTCCTCAGCTGGGACCCCTGGGACCCCCCTGGTTCCAGCCACAGTGTCCCTGGTCTCAGAGCACGTTCATCCCCCGCCTGGGCTCCCAGCCCTGGCTTCTCCCCTGAGGACCAAGATGTGGCTGCAGCTCAGCCAGGGGACAGGGGCGGGGGCAGGGGGAGGGGGAGGGGTGGGCGACGGGGCGGGGGCGGGGCGGG
>PVKY010007335.1:0-15030 GCA_004027775.1 Bradypus variegatus | reverse complement strand
TCCCCCTCCGCCCCTTGCAGCCCAGCGGCTCACAGCTCCCCAGTCAGCCTCCCCGAGCCCGCGCCGCCGCCACCCGCACCCGGCTCCCCGGGGTGCGCCGCCCTCGGTCCCTCGCCCTCCAGGCTCGCGGGGACCCCTCCTCCCTCCCAGCTTGCGGCCCCTCCCGGCCCGGCCCCCGCCCAGCGCCCGAACGCGCCGAGGATGTGAGTCCTGCTCGCCTCTGCCGGAGCAGCAGCCACTCGCGCGCCGAGCCCGAGCGCAGCGCAACGCAGCGCAGCCGCGGGCGCTCGCCGGGTGGCTCGGGCGGGCGGCGCTCTCTGGTCCTAGCGGTGCCCCCCGGCCTTTCGCCGGAGCCACCGCCGCAGCAGCCCGTGGGCCGTCCTCGGCCGGCCGCCCCCGGCCCCAGCGCCGCTGACCCTGTCCGCCGCGGGCGGGGACGCGGGAGGAGGAGGCGCCGCCGCGGAGCCCCCGGACGCGACCATGTCGGAGGTGCTGCCCTACGGCGACGAGAAGCTGAGCCCCTACGGCGACGGCGGCGATGTGGGCCAGATCTTCTCGTGCCGCCTGCAGGACACCAACAACTTCTTCGGCTCTGGCCAGAACAAGCGGCCGCCCAAACTGGGCCAGATCGGCCGGAGCAAGAGGGGTGAGTTCTCGATCCCCTCCCTCGGCGCTGCGGCCTGGCCTAGGTTTGCGGGGAGCTGCCTCTCCAAGAAGCCCTTACCGACCCGGTGGAATCCAATCCCGCAGAATCGGGGGATCCCGCACTGCGGGTCCGGGTCCGGCGAGCCGCTGGAACCCCTCCCCCCGGCCCGGGGATGGTGGTGGCGATCCCCGGTGGGGTCAGCGCGGGGCCGTGACAGCTTCTAGTTGCACCGGGGGTTCGAGGGTTATACCCGGGTCACCCCCCCGCGGCAAAGTTTGCTTGCTTTTTTGATTTCTGTCCCCCACCCCTTTTTGCGCAGTGTGGTCGCAGCAACTCTCGTTCTGCAACCCTGGGGGAGGGGTGTCCCAGAGCTCCCCAAGGGACGGCGTGGGAAATGTAGGAAGACGACCTCATTCCTGCGGGGAAGGCGAGGGGCGCTCGGGTCACGGCGGCTCTTTATTGTTACATGGAAGGGGTGGGGGGATGCCAATCCCAGGCGCTCGGCGCGCGACCTGGAAAAGCCCAGGAGAGACTGAGACGTAGAGAGGCTCCGAGAGGATTTCCAGGAGGCGCGGGAACAATGAGGGAGACCGACAGCTACCCTGAGAGACAGAGACACAGAGATGGAGGGCGGGGTTGGGGTGGGGGGCGGTACGGGAGACGGAGAGAGGCAGAGACCGAGACAAAGCTCCAGCGGGAGCCAGAGACAGAGAGGCAGCGAACTGGGGAGGCTGGGGAGGCAGAGAAGCAGCTGAAACAGAGGGCGACCGACACCCTCAGACAGAGATACCCAGAGATCTCGAAAGGCGACCGTCTCAAGGAGAGAAGGATGGAAGGCCTGAGAAAGGCGAAGCCAAGTACAGACAGTGAGAGCGGCGGAAGAGACGGCGAGGGGCAGATGCAGGCAGGCTCTGACCTCTGTAGCGGCGGGGAGTGCGGAGAGACCGAGTACGCGGGAGGGCGCGCTGGAGGGGTCGCCGGAGCTCTCGCCCGGCTGCGCGCGATGGGAACCCGCCCCGGCGTCCCCTCCTGGCTCCCCGTACCTCCGCACCTAGCCTTGGCTACCCGCATCGAACTCGGATTATCCCCAGGGGTCCCAGACCGGGAGGCTTCGGCTCCTCCTCCACCGGTTCCTTTTCTGCCGCGGAGCCTTCTTTCCAAATAAATGCGCCCTGCGGCTAAGACGCGGCCAGAGAGCGCCCTGGTTGCAGCATGGGCTGCGGGGTTTTGCGACCTCTCGGCTTGCTTTTCTCGGAATCGAGCTGGGTGCAGGCTGCGGGGTGGGGGTTCAGAGGAACGAAGCGAAGGGACGCTGGCAGGGACAGAGGAAGATGGGGTTGTTTCAGGGCCCAGGGAGCCCTCCTTCGCCTCCCCCCACCCCCCGCGACAGGGCGTAACGCGAAGTGTCGGGCACCGCTGGCGAGGCCCAAGAGCGCTTACCTCTCTTTTTTTCTCCCCATTTTTTACAGTTGTTATTGAAGATGATAGGATTGATGACGTGCTGAAAAATATGACAGACAAGGCACCTCCTGGTGTCTAACTCCCCCAAAGACAATGAGTTAAGGGAGCGAGTAAGAGCGGCGATAACCCTTATTGGCAAAAAGAGCATGAAAAGAGAAGGCACTTTGAAATTTATTACTAGCTTGCTACCCACGATGAAATCAACAACCTGTGTCTCGTATCAGGCCAGGAGACGGATGAGGCGTGAGAAGGTGGAGGAGGAGAAGGTTCTGGGTTCCTCTGCAAAAATAAAATTAAATAAATAAATAAAATTTAAAAAATAAAAAATCACTATATACACACATATAAAGAAATAAAAAACAAGTCTCAGTTGCAGCTATTTGTTGAGATTAATATCCATTTCTTTTTATATACAGTGAACATTGCGCAATTATAGATCTGGATTTTGAACCACTTAAATAATAAATCCACAACACCCGAGTTTTGAGGTGTTGGCATTCTTTGCAGATTTGGCTGTTCCCAATGTTTACATTATTTAATCTTGCAAAAATGATTCTGTGCACTTGGATGTGACATGCTGTCCAGTTTTATTTTTTATGTTGTTATCCTTGGATGTACAAAAATATCAGAAAATGAGCTCTATAGATACTGTTTTATTTTGATTGTCTTTTGAGGTTATCAGGAATGTGTTGAAAGCAAAAAAGGAACTTTTCTAAGGAATGACACCGTAGAAAGGAACCTTGTTTTTATTTAAAAATGGAATTGTAAAGCTTGTGTTTCTTTGTTGCTGCAAGCTATTTGCCCTAGTCAATGCAAATGGACATATTTTGTATGTCAAAAACAAAACAAAAAAAACAAACACACAAAAAAATGCTTGAGCTTTTTACCCACCCCTGCAGTCTGTTTGTGTGAGCAGCCTGTTTTATTCCCTCTAATATCGTGTCAGTTTATTCTCTTTAATGGACTGTACAAAAAATGTAATCACAAGAGTGCCAAATATCTTGAAATGCCAAAAGGCATCTTGGTTTCTTTTCTTTTCCCTGTGCTCTGAGTCCACTTAAAGGAATGCTTGGAGTGTCTTTTCTGTTATTTTTAGGGATTCTCTTAAGGCACACCAGCTGCCTATTTTGCATGGTATTTGCAAAAACGCCTCTTGCGTGAGGAAATCTTTTACTGTTTTTTTTTTGTTTGTTTGCAACTTTGGACCTCAAGAGGTTTCCCTTCCCTTTGGACCCCTGTTTCCTCTTTTCTTAATTCGATATTCTGTATGTTGCACCCTTAACCAGCACACAGGGCTATTTCTCCAATGTACAATAAAATAATTCTTCCTGTGTCTCACTCCTCTCTTTTCTCTGCTTTGGTGCCCAGGACTTGCTATTTGCCTGCTGGGTACAGACAAGAAGGAGGGAATGGGTGACTTTAGTCTGGGAGGCAAAAAGGTGGTGTGGAGGGCACTGTGTGGTGGGCTCAAATGGTGGCAAAGACAGGTTGGACTGGCAAGAGCATCCCTGAAGTGCGATTCATTCAATTTTACATTTGCATTGGGGTCTCCCTGCTTCCCTGAGGTTTCTACCATCCCCTGGTGGGGCGGGGAAGGAGGGACAATGGGTTGGGAGGCCACCAGCCTTCTAAGAGCAGCCTTTGGAAGCTGACAGCTTTGGATTCAAATCCCAGCTTCTTTACTTCCTATCTCTGCAGACTTGGGCAAGTCCCTTCACTTCTTTAAGCCTCAGTTTCCAAATCTGTAAAGTGGTGGATAACACAGGATGAACACTACATGCACCACATATAGGAGTCAATCTCTGGTCACTATAGCCCCAAAGAGCCCCCCAAGGGCAGGATGAGTCTACTCCCAGCATCTTCACCTTCCAGAGTTCCCTGGTCCCTGGAATTTCAGGGACCCACAGCCCAGGAGTTCTCAGGCATCCTCACTCAGCAGCCTTCCTCTTGGAAAGCCCCGTTAAGAAAATGTCTAGGTGCTTGGTGGGCTGGGGGCAAATAGTAGTGGTGGAACAGACCCCTGGGAGAGAGGTATTGGGAGAAGGCCTTTGTTTGGTGAAAGGCCGGAAGCGGCTTTTCTTGCAGCGTGTTACACATCCAGGAGCCCAGAGCCAGGAGCTTTTAATGTGTTTGTTGTAAAACTGTCAGCCAGAGAGTCACAACACAGCTCACTGTGACAGGAGCCAGATTGTGACTCAGACATCAGGTAAGACAGGCCCCAGGAGGAGGGAGGAAGAGGGGCTCCGGAGGGCCTGTGGGGGGAGGGGTGACATCTCAGCCCCCTTCCCAGGCTGTGGAGGTCCCAGAGCCTCACAGAAGTTCTCAGCAGAGAGATCTTCATCCTATCGGTCATTATGAAGAATGGCAGGCAAGCTGGAGCTGGCAGTGCCACCAAGGCAATGGGGGATGTCTGCTTGATTTTCCCAGACATGGGACCCTCTTCCCTAACCCGGCTCTCTTCCCTGATGACCCCAGGGAATCCCGGGGCTTCAGAGCCAATGGCCCTTGAGGCTCTGTGGAGACCAGCTGCCCCCTGTCTTTTTACCCCTGTGAGACAGATGGGCCCCATGAGGGATGCCATTTGGAAGGTGAAGGGCAAGGCCCCCTTCTGTTTGGACATCAACCTGCCAAGAGTACTGGGGGCCATGTGAAAAGATTCTTTCAGAAGGCAAGTTTTCTGTCCGCACCCAGAGAAATTACCACTTACACGTGATCAAAGCACTGTGCAATTACAACCTATTTTCCCTTCCATTCTCTCACATAATTGTTACAGCAACCCTGGAAACCCACAACGATTAACTCTTTTTAGTAGGTAAGGAGATGTCCCAGAGAGGCTAAAAGGACCATGTAACACCCACATTAACTGAACTCTGTTTGCCAGACTCAATCAGTGCTCACAATAGCTCTAGGAAGTAGGTGCTGCTATTACCCTGGAGAAAGAGGAGAAAATAGGGCTCTGAGAGGTTAAGTAACTTGCAGAAGGTCACTCAGCTAGAAGGTTGCTGAGGGAGGACTTGAACCCAGAGCCCACACGCCAGGATAATGGGAGACAGAGTCATCTGATGTCAGGCTCAGGCCCAGGTCCAGCTGTAGCCATTGTTCTTTAGTCTTAAAGGTCCTTTTGTTGTTTCTTTTTGTTTTGAGGCTCTGCCTGTCTCTGGCTGTTCTGCACAACAGATAACTGGGTAAGGGTTACATGGGAGGCAGGGCTTGGATGTGGTCAGCTGAGGCCTGGAGCTGCCCTCTGCTATGAAGGAGGGACTGCAGGAGCCCTCAGCCAAGGCTCCAGGTCCGTTTTATAATGTGATGTATTAAAACGTTTCTGCTGGAGGCTGCCCCATCAGAGAAATGCAGGGTCCTCTGCTTGAGAAGATGGACTGTGCCTTTCCTGAGAACTCCATTCAGCCCAAGGTAATATAAATCTTTTAGATATACTATACCATCACGTAAACATTTGTCGGGAAGGCGCTTTGGGGACTGGGCAGATATCAAATTATACCAAGTGCAGGATATATTTAAGTATCTGGTTAGATAGCAATAAATATGGAAAAGGCTATTAAACCTCCGAGGTGGGGGGATGTCTATGAGCCTCCAAGCATCGATCGCAGCGTTCACAGCCACATTATTCAAACTTCACTAATTGAAGGCTTGTAATAAGCATGCTTCTCCCTGGATTCGGCTTCTGTGGCCTGTCCAGGCTCACAGCCTGAAGGAATATCAAAAAACACCTCCAAGGGGGAAATTGGCAAATTAAGTTTTAAAAGAAAGAGACTTGAAAATTACTGCCGTCTGGAGACTGCAGATGAAGGAGTGAGTGGGGAGCTGCCTCTGTAGGGCAGGCAGCAGGGTTCACAGGCTTCTTGCCTCAGTGGGGAGGCGCTGGCCTAGAGGGGGCGGGGCAGGCATTAGGGAGGGCTGGGGCAAGAGTTAAGAGCATGAGTTTGGGACACAGATGACTTGGATTTGAAACCTCTCTCCTGTCCTTTCTAGGTGTGACTTGGGGCCGGTTTCTCAAGCTCTTCAGCCTCCATCTTCTCTTCAGCAAAATGGGAATGATGATAACTGCCCCCCCAATAATTAATTGGGAAACGCACCCCCCTTCCCCAGCACAGGTTCTGTGCATAATAAATGGTAGCCATCAATATGGACACATATGAAGTGCCTACTATGTGTTCTGCGATGGACTTGCAAGACCTAGCAGACAGTTTGTGTTGCATGAAGCTTCTTTGCAGATGTTTTTGGCAGCCAAGAGCTGACAACCTGAGGGACTTCAGGGGCACTGGAGGATTAGGGGGTGGTGATTTGGGGGAGTCAGCCTGCCTCTCATTATCTTCATCAGCTCTCTAAAGCACTCCCCCAAATGATTCAAAGGCAGCATTGAGAGAAGTCTCCTACCCCCTTCTAACCAGTTTGCCCAAAGCCTCCCCTCCCTAGATGGAAGTAATAGATCTGCCACTCAGACTGGAAGGTTCTGAACTTCCTGACCTGGGAAGTTCTCTGCTGGCCTTACCTCCTTCAATACTTCCTGGAGTTTCATTCATTTGACAACTATTTTAGCCCTCCTACGTGCCAGACACTGTGCTAGGCTAACTGGATATACAATGGCGAGTTCCCATAGAAATGAGATTCAGGGTTTAGGGCTTGGATACCCCAAAAGTCAGCAGCTCAGATCCTTGGTGCTGGCAAAAAGTAGAGAACCAAGGCACTAGGGAACAAACTGCCTGAAACTCAAATGTGTGATCCATTTGTTTTAATAAATAAACTTTTATTTTAGAATGGTTTTAGATTTACAGAAAATTTGCAAAGATAGTAAGCACAGTTGCCATATGACCCTTACCCAGTTTCTCCTATTACATTGCTATGGTACCTGTTTCACAACTAAGGAACCAATGTTGGTAAACTCCAGAGTTTATTCTGATTTCATTAGTTTCTATCTAACGTCCTCTTTCAGTTTCAGGATGCCATCCAGAACACTGCATTACATACAGTTGTCATGCCTCCTTAGAATCCTCTTGGCTGGGATAGTTTCTCAGATATCCTTGTTTTTGATGGATTATTGCTCAGGTATTTTATAGGTGTTTTGTTTGATGTTTTTCATGGTTCAACTGGGATTATGGGTCTTGGGAAGAAGACCACAGAGGTGAAGTGCCATTCTTGTCCCATCATGTCACATGCTATCACTGTGACTTATCATTGTGAAATTGGCCTTGATCACCCGGCTGAAGGACCGTCTGGTAGGTTTATCTACTGCAAAGTTATATTTTCCTTGCTCTTTCCATACTGTCCTCTTCGGAAGGAAATCATTACATGCAGCCCACACTTAAGGGGCAGGGAGTTATGCTCCACCTCCTTGAGGCGGGGGAATACTTTCACAGATTATTTGGAATTCTTCCGCACAGGCGATTTCAATGACCCACTTGCCAGTAGCTCCACCTTTGCCCCTGTGTTGGGCAACAGCCCATCGTGGTTTAGATGCAATCACAAATTCCAGGCAAACTAGAGAAAAACAAAAATGCCCACAATGCCCCAGGTGCTGCCTGATGGCCGATAGGTGGAGCCTTACCAAAAAAAAAAAGAGATTTAAAAAAAAAAAGGCAATTTAATCAAAGCAACTTCCTGTGGAGGGGAACTGTCGCCCTGGTTAGAAACTGCAGGATTTTCTTTGGAAACCTTCAGGCAGCTGCTCTGGTTTATAAAATCTGCCTATTGGAGGGAAGGAAAAGGGGAAAAAAAGGTTGTCATTTTCCAGCAGCAGAGATTCTCCCAGAGCATATGCAAACATAAATCCACGGGGACTGGGCCGTTTCCGAGGGAACCTGGCAGCTGGGCTGGAGCTCGCAGGATGGCCCCAGGGGACAGAGAGCTTATGATTGTAGGCCCCAGCTGCTGCCCAACTGGGACCAAGAGATCCAGGAAGATAGCTGTGAGCCCCTCCCACACCCACCTTGTCAGCACTGGCCTCCATCCATTTGCTGCTGGTTCCGAATGAGAACCTGGCTTAACTTGTTGGCCCTCAACTTGGAGGGTTTGTCCCTAACCCAGGAGAAGTGTGCACCATGGACCTGGAGGAGGAGCCTGGACTCAGAAGCAGCTGTTTTGAGGACAAAGGTTCCCTAAGGGGGAGGGAAGTGAAGAAGGACAGGCTGATGGGAGGAGGAGGAGCTGGGAAATGTGCCATGGGAAATCCTAACAAAATGACGATGTGGTGGGGTAGGGATGGCTGGGGCAGGCAGTGGTGAATGGAAGTTGTCAGGATAAGAGGTAACGTGTGAGGCAGAGAGCTGGGTAGCCCAGGGCTTCAAGAGCTTGCTGGGGCAGCATTTGGGAGTAGAGAAAATTAACTGGTTAATTAAATCCATATTCATTCAACAACTCATGTGACAGGTGCCTGAGGGCTTGGGCAAGGCCTCTTGCGGCTTTCAGGGGCCTCACTGCCTGGTCAATGGCGGTGCAATGTCAGTGAAGCCTCAAGAACTGGAGGAAAGGGGGTGAGGGTGGGGGGGCAGGCGGACTGGAAGAAGCATGCAGCCAGCTTCCACACGTGGTGTCTTAGAAAGGATTGGCTCCTGCATTCCAATCCCAAATCTGCGAGTCATTCTCTGTGTGATGGTGACTTGGGGCAAGTATTTCACTTGTCTGGGACTCACTCAGTTTCCCAATATGGAAAATAATATTTACACCGTGCTCACTGTAGGTCAGGAACTTGTTGTACACTCTTTACATTAATTCATGTAATTTTCACAACAATCCTATGAAGTAGTCACTATTATTATCCCCATTTTACAGAGAAGGGAAACTGAGGCACAGAGAGTTGAAAGCAACTGCTTAAGGTCCCACAGCTAGAAAGTGGTGGAGCTAGGACCGAAGTTCGGGCAGGCTGGTTCCGGAGTCCGTGGTCTCAGCTGCTCCAATACAAGGAGGGGTCGGAGAAGACCATTTTCTACCACTTCTGGCAGCTCCGAGAACTCGGTTCTGGGCCTCAGACGCCGACCTCCGCGGAGGAGGCGGGGAAGCCCAGGATCCGGCTGGCCGTGAACCCTGCACCATTCCCCCGGTTGCCATGGGGACGGCTGGGCGGAGGCGGCGGGCCCAGGCCGGCTGCCCCGGGGGGTAGTTCCGGGGAGCTCCCGCCGCCGCCCATAGGGAGTGGCACCCAGCCCGCTCCTGGGGCTGTGTTTTCCGGGCAGACGGAGCCCATTCATTCTCCCCTCTCAGACCGGGGCGCCCCCAAGTCCCTTGCAGCCGCCTGAGCGTCCTCCGACATGAACTCAATCCCCCACGAAGCCGCTGTGATCTCCAGTTCATCGGTGTGAATTATTTACTGCTTGTCTGGCCGCCGCCCCGGAGGCCGCCCCCGCCTGCCTCCGCCCTCCCTGACCCCGCTGCTTTTTCACATCCTGATTTTCAGCAGCCCCTCTTCCTCCCCGTCCAAGAATTCAAATGTTAGGGCCCAGGGGTACCTGGGGGAGGGAGCTTCCCACCTCCTCCTGCCTTCACCTGGTTAAAGGATCCCCGAGGACGGAGAGAGCACTGAGTTAGGAGTCCGGGACCTGCCACCCTCCTTCCTGTCACCTAGGAACCTCCCGTCCTCATCTGTAACCCCGGGTGGCGATTCTTGCCCTGCATGAGCCGGGACTGCTGATCAAACCCAATGAGGCCGTGGGAAGGAGTAACCATTGCAACCATAAGCGTTATGTGCCTGCACAGTGTCACCATTATCAGTATTTTTGTTTGTTGAAATTGTGTTTATTTTAATAATAGACTTACCTCACACCATAGTGCTAAGTGTTCTGCATATGTTTTCTTATTTAATTTTCACAGCAGTCCTATGGTTCAGAGACACTATATATTGTCCCCATTTCGTAGATGAAGAAACCGAGGCCTGGAGAATTTGAGTGTCTTGTCCTAAGTCTGGAAGTAGCCAGTGTGGAAGATTGAGTCTGGGGTGGTTGAACAAAGCATTTTGGTGGTGCCAGCGTGGAGGGAAAGGGGCGTAGGGTCAAATCCTGGGGATTCTTGAAATATGAACTCAAAGGGCAGTTTAGAGTCATGGTTCGCAACAGGGGCGATTTTGCCCCCCAGGGGACATTCGGCCACATCTGGAGATATTATTGGTTGTCACAATGTAGTGGGGGTGGAGTGGGTGCTGTTACTGGCATCTAGAGGTCAGAGTCCTACAATGTGCAGGCCAGCCCCCAAAATGAGAATTATCCAGCCCCAAATGGCAGCATGCGGAGCTTGAGAAATCTTGGATTAGAGTGTGCTTAAGAGCCTTTACCATTAAGTAAAATGAAATTTTGGGCTTGTCACTTAGCTTCTCACGCTTGAGTTCCCTCCTCTCTAAAATGGGCTGATTATAGCTGCTAAAATGTGGGGAAATAATTGCCTTCTTTTTTTGTTTAATTTGTGCTGTATACTTTCTAGGTGTGTGCATACATTACCTCATCTAATCATTATAACCCAGTAAAGAATAGCTGCTACTACTGAAAACAAGAAACATTTATGGGGCACTTAAATGCTGGGCCCTGTTCTAAACTCTTTTCTTATATTAATTTATTTAATCCTCACGACGACTCTAAGAGGTAGACACCATTATAATCTCCTTTAGACGGATGGAGAAACAGAAGACAGAGGATGGAAGCTTCCTGAAGGTAGGGACAGTGTCCATCTTGATCATTACTAATCCTTAGCATCTAGAATTGTTTTGTTTTTTTTAATTAGTATGTTTTTAAACTTTATCAAAAAATTAAAAAAAATATTTCAAACAAAACAAAGGAACAAGAAAAACAAATATCCTAAAATAAGTACATTGCTTCCAAACAGTTTAGAACTGTTTCTAAATAAATATCTATTGAAGGGGGAAGTGAATAAACTCTCCATAGATTTCAATGGGCTCACATACCTCCTGAAACTGTGAAGCAACTGGGGTGCAGAAAAGTTGAGGTCTTGTCTGGGGCTTCTTCTGCCCCTTGCTTTTCCATGGAGACCTTGAGAAAGGCCCTGGGTGGCTTCTCTGGGCTGCCAAAGTTGAATCTGCACCTTCCACTGGCACAGAGGGGCTGATGTGGGTACTGGGACATTTCCAAGATGCCCAGTGGGTGTCGGGGCTGGATCTCCCTGGAATCCCAGCTGAACTGGAGAGGATTAGTGTCTTGGAATTGGACGCAAACTGGGAAGCTTGTTCGGCATACAAATGTGTCCTCACTCCCCTGATGAATAGGGAGAGAGTTCAGATTTAACCCAATCCTAGTCCCAGCCTTGGGGAAATGGGTGCCTGGGGACACGTGGGAGGGTTGGGGGTGGCCTAAAATGATCACGGCAGCTGCTGTGCAGTGGGTACTACATGTTACATGCTTCCGGTGTGTGTCGCAGTGTGTCCTTCTGGCAGCTTGCAGAGGTGGTGCCTCTGTCATTATCCTCATTGACAAACGGCAAAGCCCAGGCTTAGAGAAGTGGTAACTGGCTCAAAGGCACCAGCAGGAAGCTGCGGCCCAGTAATTCAAACCTGGCCCGCCCGATGCCAGCACTGACCTGAACCCAAAGCAACCATTCCATGAGTGACCCAGAGTGTCTGATTTTAACCTCTTTGACCTTCATCTGTGAGATGGGACCATGATTCCCAGCCTCAGAGGATTGTTGTAAAGATTTAAAGGCGATAATGATAAAGTACGCAGCACACAGTAGTAGCTCCATAGATAGCAGGGTCTTTCCCTGAGTTTCCCAGGGATCCATTCTCCAGTCTGAGTTCTGGGGTAGCCTTGGTGGGGGAGATTGCAATGGAGGAAGAGGCCCAGAGTAGACAAAGGCTTGGTGGGAGGCCCCCAAAGATTGCCCTATATGCTCTATGAAGCACAGCCCCAACTGT
Source organism: Bradypus variegatus (assembly GCA_004027775.1). Lineage (NCBI taxonomy): Eukaryota > Metazoa > Chordata > Mammalia > Pilosa > Bradypodidae > Bradypus > Bradypus variegatus. The sequence continues at coordinate 3,058 of PVKY010007335.1, read as the reverse complement.
CTCTGGACTTCCCTTCCCATAATGCTGTGCTGCCCTTAGCCTGTAAAGTGGGCCATGCTGCTTGCTCCGTCATCCATGGGGTGTCTGGTGAAGTCACCTTCTTGGAGGTTGGGGCATGCAGCACCCTCCCCAGGTATAGGGATCACTGGCAGTTAAAAGAGCAAATGGGGTGTGTGATCTACACTGCAAGATTGGCCACTTTTCCGTAAGCCGTATTATGTCCAGCCACACTGCTCTTTCCAGAATGTCACACTTTTTATGCTTTTGCACTTCTGCACATGCTATTCCCTCAGCCTCCCACTCCTTTCCAACCTTCAGGTTTTGGCTAAGATCTCACCTCCTCCAGGAAGTCTTCTGTGAGACCCCTCCACCTGAATTAGGTCCCCCAGTTAGATTCCCACAGCCCTGGTGCTTCCCTCTGACTAAGCACACTTGTCCCCCCACGTGGCGTAGCTGCTTTGTCTTCCCCCATCAGCCTGTGCTGGCTCTTGGGCAGGCTCTGGGTCTTTTTTGTAAGTCTCTGTATCCCCAGGGCTTCCCACAAATGCCTGGCACAGAGCAGCTCCTGGGGGAATGTTGTTGAATTAATGTTATAATAACAACAATCTCTTGCACATGTAGAGCTCTTTTCCAGCTTCAAAAGCCTTTTTTGCGGCTATGATGTCATCTGATTCTCACAGAAAACTTGCCATTTTGGGTAGGCACAGTATGAATTGGTGCTTCTAATTGACAGAGGAAGGAAATGAGACTGGAAGAGGTTAGACATGTTGTCCGGGCAGACGGTGGGACAGGCCCATGCCCTCAGTGTCGTGCTCGAGGCAGAGTGGATCTATTTGTGATATGTTTAGTCCAGAGTGGGAGCCTTCTCAGAGTTCTGATTCTGGACTTTCTGCTGGGGAAGAGGGATGCTAGGAGTTGCTGCTTTCAGGCTTTGTTGGGGAGCTGGGACCCGCTTTGGGTGGTGGTGACGGGTTGGGTATGTCTGAACCTACCTTCTGAAAGGGGAACTGGGCTAAGCTGTGGCTTTCTTCTGTCAAGGTTCGCTCACCACCGTTCTGTTGATGGTATATAATACCAAAAAGTCAGGGAAAATATATAAAAATCTGGGAATGACTAAGTAAACTGCAGTCCATCCACTTGGTGGACTATCTGGCCGCCATTAAAAATGTTTCTACAGTTCATGCCTTGAAATGGAAAAATGTGTATGTCAAAATGTTCAAGGCAAAAAGGAGAATGAAAATTATATATGGGAGATGGTGTTGTGGGGTGGTTTGAATCCCAGCTCTGCTACTTACTGGCTTTGAACTCAGGCATATTAACTTCTTTGCGCCTCAGTTTCTTTGTCTGTAAAACAGGCCTAGCAATAGTTCTACCTTTTAAAGCCATTGCAAGTCAATGAACTGACATGTCTAAAGCACTTAAAACAAAGCCTAGCAGATATTAAGTGTTAAGTTTTAGCTCTTATTGTTAATTATTATCATCTCAGCTATGTCAAATATATGTAAGGAATAAAAGACGTAAGGAAATGTTAATAGTGTTTTCTTTGAGATGTGGGTTAATAAATGATGTTTATTTTGTTTTTCCCAGTTTTCTAAACATTTTACAGTGAGGGTGTATTATTTTTATTGTCATAAGTGAGTAAACTTGATTTTCCCCTAAATGATGATAGTGGGGAGACTGACTCAGGAACATTTTCCTCTTGGATGCAAGACGGATGACTTCAGGGGACTACTCCACAATCAACACCTGGAATTCCCCGAGAACACACTCATGTCACTATTTTCCTTTAGCCTGAATCAGCAGCTCCAGGTAATCTTTCTCCAAACAGATCATGCTGTCCCCTATGTCCCTCATCTGCTAGTTTAATAATTTTATATGATGCCTATTGAGACAAATAGCTGGGCTGTTAATTAGTCACAACTGTAAACTGTCTCCACCTGATGACAATGAGAATTCCCCGGGCACGGTGCATTGGAAATGAAACGAAATCATTCCGACCACCCCTGCGGTCATCACAGTCTTCCTCCATCCGGTGAGAAGGGCCTTTACAATGGAGGAAACAACTGCTGTGTAAGCTGACATGGGCTCTGTCCCGGGCTGGCCACACAAAGCCAGCCAGCTGGTTGACAAACCCACCGTGCTGAGCACACAGTAGGCGTTCAGTAACTCCTTGGCAAATTCAACTGGCATTCTTTTAGGTCTGGCCAATGCAACACAGGGCTATCCTGTGTGTGAGTCATGGCGAGGGAGGGGGTTGCCAAAGGATAGTCCTCATCTTCAAGAAGAAAGGCTGATAGCAACTTTAAGGCCCTTCTACTGACAGTTTCATGAGTTCTGGGCATTTGGGAGGGTGGCCCCTGGGCTAGGGGGTCTAAGCTAGATGTTTATTTGATTTTTCTCCTAATCCTTTGGGGATATGGGTTTAAATGACCATGATAACCACCACTGTCAACATCTTACCATCCTTTTGCCTCCCCATCCCCTTATTTTTTTAAGAAAATTATATACATTTTTAATTAGAGAAGTTGTAGGCTTGCAGGAAAATCAAGTAGAAAATACAGAGTTCCCATATAACCTCCATCACACATAGTTTTCCCAATTATTAACCTTTCATTAATGTGGTAACTTGGTTACAATTGATGAAACACTATTATTATAGTTATGCTATTAACTGTAGTCCATAGTGTTAGTATGAATGTTAGTATTCACTGTGTTGTACAATTCTACAGCTTTTAAAAATTTATTATAGTAACACTTTACAACTAAAATTTCCCCTTTTCACCATGTTCAAATATATAATTCAATGGTTTATTGTATTCACAATGTTGTGCCACCATCACCACCATCCGTGACCAAAACCTTCCCATCACCCTAAACTGTACCCATTAAGCAGTAACTCCCCATTCCCAACCCCACCCCATCTTATTCCATTTATTTCATATCAGTTAGATCCTACAATATTGGTTGTTTTGTATTCGCTCATTTAATTCAACATGATGTCTTTAACGTTCATCCGTGTTGTCGCATGTATCAGAACTTCATTCCTTTTTTACAGCTG
>PVKY010007334.1:0-15031 GCA_004027775.1 Bradypus variegatus | reverse complement strand
TCAGGGCTCAGGGTGTGATCAGGATCAGGGCTCAGGGTGTGACCAGGGTCAGGGCTCAGCATGTGACCAGGGTCAGGGCTCAGCGTGTGATCAGGATCAGGGTTCAGGGTGTGATCAGGGACAGGGTTCAGGGTGTGATCAGGGTCAGGGCTCAGGGTGTGATCAGGATCAGGGCTCAGGGTGTGACCAGGATCAGGGTTCAGGGTGTGATCAGGGTCAGGGCTCAGGGTATGAACAGGGTGAGGGCTCAGATTGTCACCTGGGTCAGGGCCGAGCCTGCCCCCACGGTCAGGGTCCGTGTGACCCATGTTGGGGCTACCCTGTGTTTGGAGCTGGGGCCTCCTGAGCCGTGGTGAACAGTGGGGGCGTCAGCCTTGGACAGGCCTGTGGGACAGAGCAGTGGCCACTCCACAATGAGCCCAGCCCCGGTCCCTGTCCCTCAGAGCCCACCCCACCCCCCAGTCCCTGGCCCTGGAGAGAGCAGCTGTTTGCAGGGGCACCTCCTGCTCCGCTGCTGGGTGATGGGGCCTCTCTCTGTGGACCCAGTTCGAGCCAGGCTCAGCGTGAGGGGATTCTGAGCCCTCCCACCTGCCTCAGGCATGAGCACCCTGGGTGGTCGCCTGTATGGCCCTTGCTGGGTGCTGGGCCGCAGGAGAGAGAGGAGGTGGCTGCAGAAGGGGATGTGTCCTGGGCCCTGGGTCTGTCTGCCTTCCAGGGACACCTGCCTCCTCCCGTCCTCCTCTGGCTCGACTCCAGCCCTCTGTCCTCAAGGACTCGTCCACATTGAATTTTGGTTGCTGTTTACTTGTCATGACCCCTGTTGTGATGTTAGTCCTCCGAGGTCAGTGCTTAACCTGGGCCTGGCTGGAGACAGGTGGGACAGAGTGGGGAGTGGGTGAGGGAGTGAAAGGCATCGGGGGAGGCCTTGCCAGGCTGTGGGCGGCTGGCTCCATGCCCCCTGCCCAAGATGCAAGGCTGGGCCTCAGTAAATAGAGAATTGCAGTATCAGGGCAACGATCAATGAAGTATTTTTCATGAGCACAAAAAATTTAAGGCGCTAAATTGAGGCGCACAGCAAATCATCTTGTTAATGTTTTCTGAAAGCCTTGCAGTATCGACTCAGCACCATTGATTTCAGTTTGGGAAGCGTGCAGCAGGTCCTTCCCCTCCACGCACCCCCGGGGCGGCCGGGTGCGTGCGCGAGTGTGCCTCCGCGTGTGCCATGGGGGTGGGCGGGGCAGACACCCCTTTCACTGCCCCGCCGCCTCCCAGAGGCTCTGGCGTCTGTCACTAGAACAAGGGGCCCGAACGTGCCAGCCCAGTGGGGCGGGAGGCAGCTCTGGCGCGTGCGTGTCCGCGATTTACCGAGCACCTGGTAGGTGCTTTCCGTGCGGGTGTGCGTCCTGCTTTCCCGGTGAGAAAGGGAAGTGCAGAGAGGCGAAAGCCGCTGGGGGGCCCAGGACTGGGAGCTTAGGGGCGTTATGGGATATCGTCTTGCACCACCGTAATGGCTGCCATTTATTAAGCACTTGCTGTATACAGGGGGCTGGGCTGAGGTCTCTGCACAACTTTCTGTGAATCCTCTTTGATCCTTGAGGAAACTGCTGCCTGGAGGCTCAGGGTCAGCCCCAGGTCACAGGAGGGAAGTGTCACACTTGGGCTTCTGCTTGGGTCTGTCTTGGCCGAGGTGTGGGGGCCACCCTGCCTGCTGGGGGTGCAGAGTAAGGGTCTCCCCACGATCCAGCAGCCCAGGACAGGCGGTCTCTGCCTGTCATCACGCTGTGATGGTGAACGGTGACCCCTTCCACTCCCAGAAGCTAGTAAGATGAGGCTGAGGGCCCCTCTGCGCTGAGCCGGCCTAAAGCCTCGGAGTCCGGGTCTCGACCTGCTGAGTCCTTGGGCAGCCTCGGAGGGCTCACTTCTAGGGGGTCTCGGGGGCCCGACGGCCTCCTTGCTGGAACATTATCTTCATGGAGAGGCTCTGCTTCTGGAGATGAGGCCCGAGGCAGACGCAGCTGGCTGGTTTCTCTCTGATGTCACCTCGTCCAGCCAGGCCTTGTCCTCCTCCCTGTCCCCCCTGCCCCAGCCCAGGGCAGTGTATGTGGGAGCCAGAGGAATGGCTGCTCCGCCAGGCTTTCGGGTGGGCTTCCTGGAGGAGGTGGCTCCCGAGGGCCGAGTGCTGAGAGGTGGGTGTGTGTTCCTCTGTGTGAGCGGAGGAAAGGGCAGGGGACACGGCACAGACAGACACATGCAGGAGCCCGGCTCAGGGCCGCAGGCGGCGTCGAGGGGGGGAAGCCTCGGGTGGGCCGGGAAGAACCGGAGGCCCCTGGCCGGCGCAGTGTGTGGGGCGGCCGTGTCTCCTGGTGGGCCGGCTGAAGACCTCGCGTGCCGCTGGCTTCCCACTTCGACTTGCTGGGTCCTACAAGTGGGACCCCAGCCCTGGGTGCTCCCTCTCCCTGGACCGACCCCCCACGGCTGGGCAGGGGGCCACGGTGGGAACGGCGCTCTGCCAAGTAAAAGGTGGGGAAAAAAAACAAAAGCAGAAAAATCCTGGCAGCCAACAAAGAAGGCAGCATATTGTGTGCGTTTACAGAGCGGGAGGCGGCGATCCCCGTGATGGAGTTGGCAGCCAGGATGGCAGGGGTGGTGTTGAATCTAGCAAGTCGGCTGGAACCTGCAGCCCAAGCAACTGTGGGGTGCCTGGCAGGGTGGGGACGGGGCGGGGGTCCCGCCGTCAGGGATGGGGCCAGCTCCCACTGTGGGCTGAGGCGGCTGGAGCTGGGGGATGCGGAGGGGGGCTCTGGGGTCAGACGGCCTGGACTGAACCCCTCTCTGTGCCTTCCTTATTGGAGATGAGGGGGTCTTCCTGGAGTCTTGGTTTCCTCCTTGGTGCCAGGGGTCCCTAAGACCTGTTGGGGTGTCTGCGAGCTTAGCTGAGGTCCCGATGCACCTAGGCAGCCAGCCATGCTTGGTGCATAATAAATGCGTGTCCCTGGAGCAGCCTTTTCCATATCCCCTTGCACAGCTCCTAGAAGTGTCCCCTTTGCTGGCCAGAGCCTGCCCCACCGTGCGTTCTGCAGAGCCGACCCGCAAGCACCCGGGCAGACAGCCTTGGCCCTTCTCCTTTCCTCCCCCTCCCATTTTCCCCTCCTCCTTCGCCTTCCTCCCCTCCTCCTCCCTCTTTTTTTCCTCTCCTCCAGGCCCTTGGCCCCAGAATGATGGAAAAGGAAGAGAAGGGGCCCTGCCTTGAGGCCCCCCCTTAGCAGATGCAGAGATCCTGGCTCCACCCCAGGGAAGATCCCTTCTCTCCCCCCAAGGAGGGGCCCTCAGGGAAAAGGGAAAAGGGAGCACATCCAGTCAGGCCTGACAGAGACAAGGTTTTTGTTTTGTTTTTTCTTTCACTGCAACAAGAAAGACTTCAGTAGGACACAAGGAGGAACCCCTGGGACATAGGCGGCAAACAGTCCTGCTGAAAATTGAGATGCAGTTGGCAAGACCCCCCCTCCCTGATGTTCTCCCCTGCTCAAAGCCAGCAATTTTGCTTCCGGGTGCTCTCAGTAATTGCAATAATAAATTGAATAATTAAGCTAAATCCACAGTCGAGAATTAAATATCAATTTCTAATAAGATATTTAGAGAGCGTCGCCGACGAGCAGCACAACGTGTCTCTCTTGCACTGCAGGGCAGGACGGCCTGGCCCCATGGCTGCTGCCTCCAGCTTGGCAGATGCCCCCAGCCTTGGGCCAGGGGGTGACAGCCAGGCAGCCGTCAGCAGGAGCAGGAAGGCCACTGGGCTGAGGCCACCCCAGCAGGTGTCCTTCGTGGTCATTGAGGGAGGGCGGTCCTTGCCATTTGGCCAAGAGGTGAACAGGATGAGAAGAGGACATGTCTGAGGGTCTACAGTGACGTGCAGGCTGAGCACCCTCTTCCCTCAGGCCCCTGCTCCAGGAAAGCCTTGTGCCAGCAGGCGGCAGCCCAGGTGAGCTCACGGGGTGGTCGGGTCATTCATTCAAAAGCAGAACTCCAGAGTGGAAACTGAGCCCTGATCCTGGTCACACAATGAGCCCTGACCAGGTCACATGCTGACCCTGACCCTGATCATAGGCTGAGCCCTGACCCTACTCACACGCTGATCCCTGCCTGGACACATGCTGAGCCCTGATCCTGGTCATGTGCTGAGCCCTGACCCTGGTCACACACTGAGCCCTGACCTGATCACAGGCTGAGCCCTGACCCTGATCATAGGCTGAGCCCTGACCCTGATCATAGGCTGAGCCCTGACTCTGGTCACACACTGAGCCCTGACCTGATCACAGGCTGAGCCCTGACCCTGAATATATGCTGAGTCCTGATCCTGGACACATGCTGAACCCTGATCCTGGTCATGTGCTGAGCCCTGACCCTGCTCACACGTTGAGCCCTGCCCTGATCACAGGCTGAGCCCTGATCCTGGTCACACACTGATCCCTGATCCTGGTCAGAAGTGGATAGCTGCAGCCCAAGCTCAGGCCAGAGCCTGGAAGCTGAGGCTGGCAGCTGGGCTGGGGCCTCCAGGAACTGCACATGGCCGAGCACCCATGCCTGCTGGCACCTTCCACTTACTTTCCACGCCACTCTCGGGATGTAAAAGATGTTGGTCCCAAAGACTGAGGGAGCAGAGGCTTGAGAAGTGGGAAACCCTTCCACAGGCTCACAGGCCCTGGGGTGGGCCCAGCTCAGGGGCTCGATCCCAAAGCTACCGGGGAGCAGCCCAGAGTGGGGGTCCTCATGGCACCACCCGTTTGAGGCTGGGGGTTCTTCTGTCCCTGTGGGTAGGGGTCAGCCTGGGGCTGTCCCATCTCTGGCCAAGCATAGCCCTACTCCATCTGGGGAAGAATTTAGTTTTAGGCCAATGGAGTGAGGCATCTCTGGCCAGGAAGTGGGATGGCCCCAGGCTGAGTGGGAGGAGAGCCAGGCAGGGCCTCCCCCCTGCCCTGGAGGATGCCCTGCTGGGCCCCAGCTCAGGCCCTGAAGCTAGGCCCTCACCAAGGCCAGTGCTGCCCGTTAGACTCAGAGGCTTGCTGCCTGCACCCCATCTTGCACACCTCCCTGCTGTGCCTTCCCCTCCTGTGGCCTGAAGGCTGGGGTTGGGGGCACTAGGAAGGGGGTGAGGCCTTGGCATGGAGCAGGTGGCAGGGGCAGCTACTCCCTGCTCAGCGGGCCAGGCCCACCCATCCCCACCCCGAGGGGCTGCCCTGGAGGAGTTCCAACCCTCTCGGGAGGCTGGGCAACCCGCGGCAGGGTCATCCTCAGGGGACATGGGGTCAGGGATTGGCCTGGGTGTGCCCTTTCCTCCTTGAGGGGCCTAGGACTTGCCCTTGCCTCTCAGGGCCTCAGTTTCCCTGCTCGGGACACCATGGGGCTGGACGCAGTGCTCCAGGTCTGCTGTGCCCAGCCTGCCTCAGAGCTACGGAGCAGGGGTTGTGCAGCCCCCGGGCGCGGAGGAGCCTGGCGTGGGCGCCCCCTCTCCTGCAGCCTGTCTCCCCAGGAGTGGGGCGGATAGAGCTGGAGAGGCCTCTGGGAGCTGCTCCACTAGCCTCACCCGGCCTGCGCCCCTGAGGGTGGCCCCCCCTATGCTGGTGGGTTGGGAGGCAGGCACACCAGGGCCCGAGGGGACAGCACCGCCCCCAAGGGCTGGGGGCTCCTGCTGGCACCCCACTCTGGTGGAAACATGGCCCTTCCTAGACTGCTCTGGCAATGCCGCCAGACCCTCAGGGTGTTCCAGAAGCACCTGTGGGGGGCCACTTCCTGCTCAGAGCCCCCCTCCAGCCCCAAATCCTCTGCTTCCAGGGCCTAAAGCCGTCCACACAGCCTGCCTCAGTGTCTTCATGATTCTCACGATTCCGTGAACTCGGTCCTTCTCCGTGGCTTCGGCCCCCGAGAGGCCTGAGATGCCCGGCGTTATGGAGGTGTCGCCGGCCCGGAGCTGCTGACCCACTTCTCGGCTCTGCTCTGCAGGGCAGCAGCCGGCCTAGGGAGCCCACAGCCCGAGGCCAGGCCCGAACTCTGGAGGTGTGAGCGGGGAGCAAATTGGATTTCACACACCTGGGCCCTGGGGCCACCTGAGGGGCAGCTGGAGGCCAGGGTGTGACAAAGTGCTGCCCGGCAGGGCCAGAGCTGCTGGCCGAGGTTTGTGGGGGACCCCAGGAGGGGAGGGAGCCGGCCTGAGCCTGGGAGAGCCCTGGGTTTGGAAAGGGGGGCTGGGGGATCACGGGTCCGGTTTTCTCCGTGCACAGCTGGGAACGCAGGCCACGGACCTGCAGGGGCCCCAAGCCAGGGGCAAGCTGGGACTTGACGTTCCTTTCCTGGCCCTGGAGCGCGGGAGCCTTCCTGCTGACCCTGCGGCTGCGCGAGTCCCACCCCGTCAGCACTTCCCGAGGGTGACCTGGGCCCGGGGTGGGGGGGGTGGAGAGCAGGTGTTCTGAGGTGAGGAGTTCAGCCAGGTGGGCTGAGGGCAGCGCCGGGCCGAGAGGGGCTCAGGGACGGTGCTGGTGACGGGCAGCTGCAGGCGGGGGTGTCCGAGTGACCCCAGGTCCCACCGTCGGAGCAGGAGGGAAGTGGGAGTGGGGCAGGCCCCAGGCCCTGCCCAGCTGGGTGGCCATCTGGTGTGGGGACGAGGAAGGGGACAGGACAAGGGTTGAGCTGCCAGACAGCAACCACGGTGGCTGCTCCGAGCACCCCAGCAGGTCAGACGGCGGTCCTCGCCCATCTTCTCACCCTCCTCCTCGTGTCCAGAGGTGCAGAGAGGGAACTGGCTTCCCCAAGGTCACACAGCAGGTCTACGGCGGAGCTGAGGTTACACCCACGTCCCGGCCCCTCATTCCCAAGTCAGACCCGATTTATGGAACCGATGGTTGGTTGGAATAGTTGGCTTTTTCTTTAGGGGAGATTGGTTGGGGGGTGGGAAGGACATGGCTGTGGCATGTGGTGGGTAGACCAGAGGAGCTCGTTCAGTGGGCTCGCCTCTCCCTCCTCCTTCTCCCTCTCCCTCCTCCTCTCCCTCTCCCTCCTCCTCTCCCTCCTCCTTTCCCTCCTCCCTCTCACTCCTCCTCTCCCTCCTCCCTCTCCCTACCCCTCATCAGTCCGGGCTCTCTCTCCACTTGGGCCACCAGCCATGGCTCTGCAAAGGTCCCCCATGAGCTGGCCTCAGGCCAAGGGGTTCTGTCCTAGGAAGTTCCTGAAAACCTCAGGTCAGTGTTGGCAGCATCGTTTGTGGGGCCCATGGGGAGCAGGGGTCACTCTCCCCTTCCCACAGGCCTGTCACCCCAGTGTATGTAGGGGGTCCCCTGAAGGTTGCGGCCTCCATGCCGGGGTGCACTTGGTACCTGGACGGGGGGGTGGGGGTGGGAGGCCTTCAACAGGCTGCCCAGTGGGGGTGCCCAGACACTGCTGGCCTGGGGCGGGGTCAGCCACTGCCTGGTCCTGTCCCAGAATGCCGTGGCTGTGCCACCCGACCCAATTAGCCAGGCAGGGGCTGGGCAGCTTGGTCGCCATCGCAGGCTCGGGCGGCAGAGGTCATGGTGGGGGGGTACTGAGATGTGGACGGCCCAGAACCCACCCCTGGGGGGGCGGGGAGCAGTGGGCAGTGGGACCAGGCCCTGCGCACATGGAACCCACACTCCGAGTTGTCAGTTGAGCACGTGGAGATGGCGGCCACGACCACGGAGCACTCAACCCCCGGGGCCTCGGGGAAGGAGGCGGCCAGTGCCGGCCTCTGCCTCCTGCCTCCCAGGCTCGGTGCACACGTCCCCTGCGTCCGAAGCTCTTCCCAGGCATCCCAGGCTCGGTCCCCTGCCACACCCCACACCCAGGGGCTGCCATGGCCTCCGCCTTCCCTTCCAACCCCGAGGACCTAGGAGCAGAGAAGCCTCCAAGGGTGCTGGCGATGACCTGGGGAGAGCACGGAAAAGCCTGGAGCAACTGCCCCTGTCAGCCAGGACCCCGGGGTGCCTGCCTAGACAGAACCCAAAATGACCGTGTTGTCGGCAGGGGCCGAGTTGGTGTCTCCCTCTCCCTGGAGGCCTGACTGGGGGTGGTCTGGGGCTGGGCAGCTCGCCATCCTCAGACGCTGCCCCCACTGCTGGCCTCGTGAGCTGGCCCACGCCCCAGCCTCCCTGCCGGCAGGGAGTGTCACGGGGAAGGGGCCGTGTGTGGCTTCCTGCCAGAAGGACAACACAACCGCTTCTGCTTGCAGCCCCCCGGCCTGACTGACCCCTGGGCCCACCGAGCAGGGAGGGGCTGGTCCCGGCAGGCCTGGCCGGGTGGCCACGTGTGCAGCTGAAGTCGGGGTTCTACTCTGGAAGGGAAGAGGGGAGGGGACTGGGGAGCAGGGGCTGGAGACTGCAGTGGTGGGGGCCCTGGGGTGGGTTCGCTGGTGGGAGTGGGCGGCAGGGACAGCCGTTCTCTTAGAGGCCGGACGCCGCGGTGGTTTTCCCGTGGAAAACCCCAGCTCCTTGCTGAGTGGGAACGGCCCCGGGGCAGATGGGCCCCCCAGTCAGGCCTCCGTTTCCCTGGATGCGCATGGGGCAATTTGTCCAGGTCAGTGCTTCTCTAACTTCACTATGCATCGGAATCACGTGGGGTGGGGGCTGCCTAATTTGGATTCCTGGGCCCCATCCTCGGAGGTTTCTGATGCCCCAGCCCTGGAATGAGGCGGGAGGAAGTGCAATTCTATTCTTAAAATTCTATTGAGAAAGCCCTGGTGACCCCTCAGAGCCATAAAACTGTGCCTACTTCCTCTTTGAGCTCCCTCTGGAATTTTCTCTTTAACCTTTGAAATTCGAAATCCCCACCCAGGCAGCCCACCCAGACACCAGTCAAGGCCCCCAGTTCATTATTTTGATCCAAACCGAAATAGAGCCCGCGTGCCCTGACCTGCCTCTATAAGAGGCACAAACCCTCGTCTAGTCAATAGGACTCAAGCCAGCGGCCTTTTCACGGCTGTAAGACTCACCAGGAGGCCAGGCCTGGGGGGTGGGCTGGTCCCGGGGGCAGCACTGTGTGAGGGCGGGACGCTGGTGAAGATGCCCATGTGGGGGAGGCCGAGTCCCGGGGCTGCTGGACACGCTGGGATGGATGGATGACGCCACTCACAGGTCATGCTGGGCGCCCCCACATCCAGCCCCTCAGCGCTGGTGCTCCCCGAGGCCCGCCCCTTCCCCGCAGCCTCTTCTCCCGCCTGGAGACTGGCCCCTCCTGGCCTGGGGTCCTGAGCCCACTCCCGGTGCCTGGTTGTCTTCGGGAATCTGAGCCCACCTGCTTCCCGATTTGGCCCCGGTGCTGTCGGGTGACATCAGCCCTGCGTCCCCCACCGAGGAGCCTGGCCATCCGTCCTCCTCACCCCGCTCCCCAACAAGCACTCCTTCTTACCGACACTCCCCCTGACCCAGTGTCTTCCCTCCAGCCAGTGGCTGCTCCCCTAGCTCAGGCCAGGCCTTCTCTTCCCCAAACAGCCAACCCGCCCACAGGTAGTTCCGGGGCCCAGCCCAGCCCAGAAGCTTCGGGGAGAGCCCTTCGACTGCAAGCCACACAAACAAGTCCTGGTTCACCCAAGCAAAAAAGGGATTTGCTGGGATGCTCTGGGAGAACTCATAGAACCACAGGCCAGGCCCGTGGCAGGGTCAGTTACCACCATTTTCAATCCACAGGTCACTTCAACTGAGATTCAGGCTCCAAGGAAGAGGGTCTGCTTGCCCTCACTTAGGTGGGTGGCCCACCCTTTGCCCCTCAGTTAGCCAGCTGCTAAGTCTGTATTCAGTAACAGAGGGTGCTGAGAGGGGGCAGATGAGACCACCAGCTGTCCCCTGCAGACCCCCTCCCGGCTGCCCTCCGACCTGCTCACCTTCCCGTACGTGCACTTCGGGCTCATGTGGTGGCAGGGTTGCCTCCCTGACCAGGTCAGCTCTTCAGCAAACAGCCCATCCAAACCAAACCCCAAAGAGAAAAGCACTTCCCCATCCCTGGAGGGGGCACAGCCCCAAGTTCCACCCAGTGATGGCCTCTAGCATCTGATTGCAGACGGCTTCTGGGCTGTGGTCCTACTCTGCAAGTGGCAGCCATGCAGTGTTGGGGGGTGGCGGAGGGGTGTAGAAAATATGCAAGGACTAATTACATACAAAGAAAGGAAAGGAAGTTCAAGAAAGCGCTCCTGTGACGTTAGCGTGGCAGCTTATCATCCCATCCCTGGATGCTGTGGGTTAAAAGATTGAGTACATTTATTTTGCAATCTGGGCCGGGCTCTGTAGGGCAGTTTACCTCTTGGCGCCAGCTGGGGTGGCTCAGAGCCTGGGGCCTGGAATCTCTGCAGGCTGCTCAGTCACAGGCCTGCTGGGGGGTCCGGCTGCCGGCTGACACCTGGGTGGGGGCTCAGTCGTAACACCCACAGGTAGCCTCTCGGTGTGGCCTGGGCTGCCTCACAGCATGGCGACCGGCTGCCCGGGCGAGCAAGAGGAGGGGAGCCAGGCCTGGTCTCCGCAGCCACGCAGCACACGGCCGCTGTTCTCGCTTGCTGGAGCAGTCCCAAGCCCCCCCAGCAAGGGGAGGGTAAGCAGACGCCACCTCCTGATGGGGGGCGGCGAGGGAACCAGTGTGGAATGCAGTCAGCCACAGCCACCCTTTTCTTCAACCTCGACTTGTTGGAAGATGTCTCTGCGGTGGTGTGAGTCAGACTTTCATTCCCCAGGTCTGAGCATGGCGGTCCCGCTCGAAGGGGCTGTGGAAGCGTCTGCCGGGCATCTGCCCACACACACTGCACCCAGCGGGTCCTCTGGGCTCCCTCCGCTCTCTTTCCCGTCCCCAACACCAGGCAGAATGGCCCTGGGGTCAGGGTCGGTCATCTGGCCAAGCTTCACACCCTCTTAGCCAACTCAGTGGATGGACAGGTGGCCGTCTCAGGCCCCGTGCAGCAGAGCCGTTTGCTGTAACTACAGGTGAGGCCGTTCCTCCGTGGGCGTTAGCTCCCCACCAGCCGCCCCGAGGAGAACGTTGTCAATGGCTGGATGCTGTGCGTGGCCCACACCCTCTCCTACACCTTGGTTCCCATAACCATGTGTTCTGGCTGTGAAACAGGAGCTCCGTGTTTTGGTCCCTGGTTCCAACTACACACCCCATCCTGCAAGCCAGCACCCCCACCTCACAGACTGCTGCTCCCCTGGGATCCTCGGGGAGCCTCTGCTTTGTGCTCAAGGCCGGATACTTTAGGGTGATGGGAGGACAGTGAAACTTGTGGGTATCAGGCATTGCTTGGCTTCTTTGGCTTTGCAGATGGTTTCTTGTGTTTGAGGTTAAGAAAGGCTCTGAGTCTCAGGTCCAGAAGTTCCTGCAGAGGAGAAGAAATAGCCACCTGCCTCCCGTAACCCAGAACCACATCCATCAGACTTTTTCATCTGTTCAGACAGCTCTCCTTCCTCTATCCATTCATCCATCCGTCCCTGCATACATGCATCCAGCCCTCCATCTACCCATCCCTCCCTCCCTCCCTCCATCCATCCGTCCAACCCCCATCATCTATCCCATGTACCCCACCCATCCATCCCTCCTTCCCTCCCTCCCTCCATCCATCCATTCTTCTACCCGTCCACCCACTTATCTTCCCACCTATCCATCCACCCATCTATTTACTCATCCATCAATCCCCCAACTCTCCTCCATCCCTCCATTTATTCTCTTGACAGCTGCGTTTACCGAGCCCTCTTCCCACAATCTGGGCTAGGCACGGTGAGTAAACTGTGATCCCTCAGACTCTGCCTGGGTGGTGGGGGATTTGCATATGTGGAGAGTGAAGTGCACCTCGCCCTTGATAGGCCCTGGTGGAAGGACAAGGAGCGGTGTGCTCTGCCTGGGGGTCTCGGAAGGCGTCCAGAGGAGGGGCCCCCAGGCTGCAGGCGGGGGAGGAGCTGGCGGCAGCCTCCCAGCCCAGGATGGCCGCTCAGGCCGGCAGCTCCCAGAGCCCAGAGCCAAGTTCCGCCTGAAGTTTTCGTTCTCCCTTTAACCCAATCTTTGCTTCCTTCCCCAGCAAGTTCCCAATTTAAATATCCAAATTGTTTACTTGCTGAAATCAATCGACAAGGGACCAGCTTGTATTTGTGATTCAATTGACTATGATATGCTGTATTACAATTACAGCTCGAATGGATTTCTTTTTCATTTATCTTTCCCTCAACGCTCTCCTCCGCCGGTAATTCTGAGACTAATTGTCCTCCCTCAACGCTCTCCTCCGCCGGTAATTCTGAGACTAATTGTCCTCCCGGCCATCGTCATCAGCTGGAGGAAGGGTAACGAACTGCTATGCTCACAGATGATGCCTCTCCTGAGTGGTGGGGTCCCCCCTTCTTGAGCAGCTCACGGGGGTGATGCGGTCTCCCCACAAACAGTGTCTCCCGGGAAGTTCCATCATTAACACCTTGGTGGGGGCGGGGCCGGCTGGAGGCCCAGGGCGGGGAGACCCCTGCCCTCTGCTGCTCTGGGCTATTGCTCGGGAGGCAGGCGGCGCCCCTTTCAGCTCCGAGGGTCCGTGAATCTGCTGGGAGTCCCCGAACAAACCTCTTCTCCTCTCTGGGCCTCAGTTTCCCCAGCTGTGGGTGGGCCTGAGGGCTAAGTCCTGACCAGCTGTGCCACTCTGTGAGTCTGCTTGTGGTTTGGGGCAGGAAGGCTCTGGCAGGCAGGGTTGCTCCCTGTTTGTTCCCATCCTGGATTGCCATTTCCTTTGGGACCCCCTGGCCCCAGTCCCCGTCCCACCTGTCCCCATCCGTGCCCCCATTTGCTGTCAAAGTGCAAGTTTTCCTACCTCTGGGCTTCTGTGGGGCTCTTCTGGGCCCAAGTGCCCCTGTGCACCCGGATGGAGCTGCACATCCTTCAAGATGAGCAGCCCCTACTTCCAACCGAGGCCCCCGAGCCCCTGCCCGGCCAGTGCCCTGACTGTCCACCTGGGATCTGGGCCTGGCTCTGCGCTGGGCACTGGACTAGACGGCCATGCAGGTGTTCACCCCTGGGCACTGGCCAAGGCTCAGACCGAGCAACTTGCCTGGAGTCCGCTGCGGGCAGCACGGGTGCCACATTGATCCGGGATGCTGCTGGCATGGAGGCCCCTTCCCCTGGCGCGCTGCCCAGGGCACTGGCTTCTGCCCCCGGGGCCACAGGGCATCTCTTGGAGGTGTCTTCTGGAGCACCTGGACCCCGCCCCCTGCAGCGGGGTCTGCTCAGGGTGAGCACCCTTCTCCCCGGACCCCCCTCTAAAGAAAAATGCTCTCTGGGTGTGCACGAGTGTGCATGGGTCTGTGTCCATGCATGGACCAGCGGGCGCCCCAGCAGCCTGCAGGAACAGCCTCCTGCCTCCCGCCGTAGCTCTGACGGCCTGGGTGGCCGGGCCAGTTCCCGCCACTCCCTGGGCCTCAGTTTCTCACTGTGGTGTGGGGCGGGAGTGAACGAGGTCAGCGTGGCCCCCCACTTTCATCCCCCCTCCTGTGTCTGATCCTGGCACAGTGTGTGTGGGGGGTCACGGAGTGGGGTGCACCCCCTTTGACGGAGGGAGAGCCTGAGGACCAGGGCTGTCAGGGGTACAGACTGACCTGCCAGGCCCCAGCGCCCAGAGCTGGCCCAGAACCGCGTTTCTGCCTCCTTCCCCGCCCCCACCCAGCTCTCCCCCACCCACCTGCCCCCTTCCTGACACGTGGGAGCCACACGGCTTCCCAGGGCTTCGGAGCAGATGCATTTGGCAGCCCCAGAAATAGATGTATCTATGTATTAGGTACGTGTGGAAACAGCCCAATAACTCCATCCTGCATTGCCTCCGCCTGAAAAATTCTCACACAATGGGAATTTTTCTGCTATTTTGGGATATAGATCCTTGTGGAAGCTGAGGTGCCGTTTCCATTGCCCGGCGCCACATTTATCAGAAGGAGAATCAATAACTGAGGGTGCAAGAAAGGAGGAGGGGACGGTGAGAGTGAGCCGAGCCAAGCCTGGCCAGAGAGGTCAGCCCCACAGGCTTCCAGAAGGATCCGGGGGTGGGGGTGGGTGTCCAGCCCGCCTCTCCTGCCTCACTTGAGCCACCACAAATGAGCTGGGTGAGGATGTCTGAGCCTGAGGGCTGGAAATCAGCAGACCCCATGGGCAGGAGGGGGCATGAGAGCACCCCAAGTTCTTGCCAAATCGCTGAGTTTCTGCTCCACCCAAAAATATGCCAAGCGGGAGACGGCCCCCATTGTGTGTCAGTCTCACAGAATGAAGCCCGGGAGCTCACCCCGCAGCCCCCTGCGGTGTCCCCGCCAGCCTATTCCATCTCGGCGTAAGTGGGCCAAGCCTGGGTGTGGGAGTCGGGGATGGGGCTCAAACCCACTGCCATTTTTGACAATTAACCTTTGAGAAAGTTGGTTTCGGAACCTGCGACACCGTATTTGTAAAACGGGAAAAGAGCACCTTTCCCAAAGGTTCTGAGCATCTGTAATCAGGTCACTTAGGAGGTACGTGACACACGGTTGCGTGTTTAGGCTTTGTCTGTGGGTATTCCCTGTGACGAGCCGCAGGGATTAGGTGAGAAGGCCCCAAGATCCTTCCACAGAAGAATCCAGAACAAAATGGCCAAGACTCCAAGGGGATCCAAGTGCCCAACCCTTAGTTTAGAATTGTAGAAGCCCCTCTTGAAGCCACACCTCAGTCCGCCATGCTGCAGCTGGGGGACCTGTCCTCCCAGACCTGCCCCTGCTAGGAGGAGGCCGAGGGGCTCCCGGGGGGCCGCTGTGGAATGAGGTGCCAGGGAAGCGGATTCAATTATGCACGAGGTGTTATGTATGTGGCATCCCATGCAGGGCCTCGGTTCCGGGGTGACAGATCAGTTATAAATCGGGTAATACACCAGCTTGTAAATGAATTGTGTTGCGTTGTGCAGGCAGCCCTGCTGGGTGTTGGCTTGTGCTGAATGGGGAGGATTTCCGAGCCTGGGAAGGGAACTTTTTGACCCTGTGGCTCAGACGGCCTCCACCTGGCATGGCTCAGC
>PVKY010007333.1:0-15019 GCA_004027775.1 Bradypus variegatus | reverse complement strand
CTCTGTCTGGTGCCCGGTAGGCCCTGAGGACAGTGAGGTCATAGCCAGGCCCGAGGGAAGGCTCTGGAGGCCGCAGGGGGCCAAAGCCCTGGGGGCTTCCTGGGGCGAGGACCTTAACTGCGGAGGGTAGGTGGGGGCTGGTTTGACCACCCCTGGCCCAGGCTTGGCCCCAGTGGGTCTGACTGGGGGAGTTCTGTCGCAGGAGGTGGAGAAGAGCCACCCCGCCCTCCTGCAGCTGCCCCAGGACCTGGAGCTGGCCGCCCAAGCCGCAGGGTAGGTGTCCCCACCTTGGTCCTCATCCTGTCTCCGTGCAGCCTGGCAGACAGGGAAACCGAGGCCCAGGAAAGGTTGGGGGCACGGGGCCTGCTGGGAGTTGCCCCAGCACACCCCCTGTGATGGTTAAACCCCACACGACTTACAGATGGGGAAACTGAGGCCTAGAGAAGTGGGGCACAACCCAAGGGGGGTCATTTCCGGGACAGCCCCGGGGTCCACTCTCCAGCACTGCTCCTCCCAGGCTGCCGTGGGGGGCTCTGTGGCCGCCGGCCTAGCTCTCGCTGATGGAGCTCGTACCACAGCAGACGCTTACCCTGCGCTCTACGGGGGTCTGCACAAATGAGGGGTGCAGCACCGTCCCCCTGGATACGCAGTGCAGAGGGGGGTACCCGTGTTGTCCCAGGGAGGCCGAAGCTGCCCCCTGCCTGATCCCACCGGGGCTTTTCAGGATCAATGTTGAGATTATCCATTCAGAGGCCAGCACCAACCTGAAGAAGCTTCTGGAAACAGAGCAGAAGGTGTGCGCCTCCAATGCGGAAGTGCAGGAGCAGTTCACTGAGCGCCTCCAGGTGGGTATGGTATCAGAGCAGCATCCTCCCTGGGCAAGGCCCTCGGTGGGTGTGGCCTCTGGGTGGTGGGGCCTCTGGGAGGCAGAGCTTCTGGAACCCATGGGTGGGCTGCCCAGGAAGTTGTGGTGATCACAGAAGCAAGGACAGAGGAGGGGGCGGCAGAGCAGAGGGGCCCTCTGCTGGCAGGTGGCTTTGCTGTGGGTGGGGGCCTGACCTGGCGCCAGCCCCCCTGCCGTCCGCCGGGCCTGGGTCTGCGGCTCTCAGCCCTGGGGCCCCCCCTGCCCTGGGGGCTGCACCCCCCTTGCCTCCCGAGTACCTGGTGGCTCTGTCGTGTGCCCTCAGGACAGCATCGCTGCCTCCCGGGAGCTGGACCAGGTGTTCGCAGCCATCGAGGAGAAGAAGCTGGAGCTGGCCGGGTACCTGTGCGAGGACCCCCACAGGCTGTCCCTGGAGGACACATTCAGCACCATGAAGACTTTCCGGGACCTCTTCGTTCGTGCCCTGAAGGTGCTGGCAGGCAGGAGTGAGCGGACAGGCGGGGGCCAGGAAGGGCAGGGGCCACCAGAGGCCAGAACAAGTCCCCGGCCCCTGGCACCCTGGGCAGCACCCCCAGCCTGTCACGGGGACCCTGGCCAGGGCCGGTGTGTGGCCCCATGGTCCTGTACCCAGTGAGGAGGGCGTAGCTGGGGGAGCCAGCCGTGCCTCGGCCCCCTCCCTGCCCCTTCCCGCTGCCTCCAGGGGCCAGCACGGCTTGGGGTGACGGCCGGGCCTGCCCGTG
Organism: Bradypus variegatus; assembly: GCA_004027775.1. Classification (NCBI taxonomy): domain Eukaryota; kingdom Metazoa; phylum Chordata; class Mammalia; order Pilosa; family Bradypodidae; genus Bradypus; species Bradypus variegatus. The sequence goes on along the minus strand of PVKY010007333.1, from coordinate 13,396 downwards.
CAGGAGAACAAGGACCGGAAGGAGCTGGCAGTGAAGGCCGAGCGCAGGAAGCAGCAGCTGGCCGAGGAGGAGGCGCGACGGCGCCGTGGTGGGGACGGGCAGCCCGGTGAGTGCCAGCAACGGCCCCGTGGTGGGGACGGGCAGCCCGGTGAGTGCCCACGGCGCGGGGGCTGCGGGGGGCTGTCTCCCTCCAGCACAGGCCCCACCCCCCACTCTCCTCTGTCACCCTGCCGGCCCCGTGCTTTCAGAGGGCTCTCCTTCCCGGGGACCCCGGGACAGGCGTCTCTGAGGGTCCCCGGTGCTCCCCAGGCAGGAGGGGCATCGGGCAGCTGGAGGAGGTATGTGTCATCGATGCCCTGCTGGCAGACATCCGGAAAGGCTTCCAGCTGCGCAAGACGGCCCGCGGCCGAGGGGACGTGGAAGGGGGCAAGAGGGGGGCCGCAGTGGACCCCCCGAAGGGAAAGGCGCCTGGTGAGCCGCCTACCTGCCTCCCCAGCCCTCGTCCCACCAGCCCTGCCCTTTGCCGTCCTTGGGCCCAGACTGTCCCCTTCCTCCAGGGAGCCCTCCCTGACCTCACCCAAGTCCGCTTGTCTGCCTCTGCCCTGGGCCTGCTGGCAGAGAGCACCAGGGCTCCCCAGCCTCATCTGCTCCCTTGGGGTGCTACCGCATTTCTCTGATTGCACAGGGGTTTGGAATTCGTCCACCCGGCCTCTGGGGTGGGCCCCATCTATGGGTGACCCTCTGAGAGGGCCTGAGGTGGCAGCAGGGGCCGGTGGCCAGGCCCTGGGGTGTGTGAGGGCGGGTCTGCCCTTCCCCGGGCCTGGTGTCTGGTGGTCTCTGTGCTGCAGACTCTCCGGAGACATTCAGGCACTGTCGTGCCCCGTGGGGACCCACATCTGGAGACCACCACGAGGAGGGCTCCTGGGCGGGGGGCTGTGCAGGCCACAGAGCACAGTCTGACCCGCCGCCATCGGCCCAGGACGGCTCAGGCGGGGCCTGCCCCCCCTCACTCACCTCTCTGTCCCCAGCGGCCACCACTGACCCCGCGGGAGGCCCCGGCCACCCCCAGTCGGAGCCGGGCCTGGACGCCATGGCCGTGCCTGAGCACCGGGGCTGGGACCTCACGGACGCAGCCCCGCCCAGCCCCCAGCCCCCCGGGGACGTGGATGCCGGCGCACCCCAGGTCTTGGAGGCCGCCCAGCACCCCCAGGCCGTGGCAGGGCCCTGGCCAGTGGCCCTGGGAGATGCACGGGCCCTGAAGCCCCTGCAGTTGTCCAGCGCTGAGCCCACTGGGGCTGGGGGCTCAAGCCAGGAGGCCGACGGTGAGGTCGAAGGGCTCGGAGACGCCCCCACCTGTGGCCCCGGCACCGGCCACCCCACTGAGGACGAGGAGGACCCGGAGTCTGCGCTGGACACGTCGCTGGACAGGTCCTTCTCCGAGGAGGCCATCACCGACTCCTCGGGCTCCGGCACGCTCCCCCGGGCCTCCAAGGGGACAGGCAGGCGGAGGAGACGGCGCCAGCCCAGGAGCCAGGAAGGTAACTCAGCCCCCCTGGGGGGCGGCCCCGGGGGCGAGTCACGTGGGGCGACCCAATGGGCCTGTCCCCACGTCCCGACAGGGAGGAGGCAGCTGCACCTCTGTGCTCGGGACGGAGGGTGGGGGCCGCCCGTCCATGCCGCGCCCGTCACCCACTGGCCCCCACCTCGTGCCTGGGCTGACCCAGTGAGTGCTGCCCTCAGGGTGGGTGGCCTGGCTGCCCCCAAACCCGCTGCCGGCAGAGGGTGTCGGTGGCCGCTGCGGCCCCACGTGCTCCGAGTCCAGGGCCCCACACGCGGCCAGCTGCTGAATGCGTTTCTTTTATTTGAAAGCAGAGGTTGTCCCTGATTGTGATGATAATAAAACCAAAAGGTTCTGTGCGATCCAGTAAGGTACGTATGTGGCCTGGCGCTCCGCGTGCACTAACGGTGGCGGCCCCCGCCCGCTGCCCGACCCCCTGGGCACTAACCCCGGCTTCTCTCCGGCTGCCTGGGTGGGCCGCAGGCTTCCCGCCTCTCCCAGTGGGTGCTGGGCTCACCTTCCCTCTCCCTCTCCGGGAGCCTTGCTTAGCCGGCGTCTCCTCTCGGCAAGATGCAGCTCGGCACTGGCCTGCCACGCAGACGGGCCCGGGCAGGGCTCGTGGCCACCTGGGCGCCTTCCGGGGCGACTCGGCTCCTGGGCTGGCAGGCAGGCTGAGGGTGCTCCTGCCGGTCTGGGTGCCCACAGCCCTAACAGGAGTCTGCTAACCCCATGGCTTCCTGGTACCCCCCTCAGCTCCTGGGGGGGACGCCGGGATTGTCTGTCCACACAACAGCAGCCTCCAGGGTCCCCCTGGCCATGCATGCGCCCAGGGAGGCTGTGAGGGGGACAGTCTCAAGGACAGGCACTGCCTGGGACAGGCTGACTGCCACCCCCTGTAAGGAGTGGACACCCCCTGCGCCCCGAGGCCATGTCTTGCAGCTGAGATGGCCCCACCCTGGGCAGCACAGTCAGGCTCACAGTGTGGCCAGCCAGCGAGCCTGAGGCCTCCGCTGTGCCCGTGGCCTGTGCCTGGCGGGGACGAGGTCTAGTATGGGGGCCTGGTGCCCGGCCCCTTTGGAAGCCCCACAGGCGCAGGGCTGTCCGGGGTGCAGGCACCTGCAGGCTTCTCAGGTTGGCCTGGCGGGCACCTCGGCACCATGAACCCCAGGTGAGGCCCAGGGAGCCAGAGCCCAGGGCTCAGGAGATAGGGTGTGACCGGGGCCTGGGGACACCTTAGGTGTCGTCTTTACCCGCAGTCGGAGTGTTTGCCACCTGGAGTTCTTTTCAAAACCACCAACGCGGATCCCTTAGGAAAGTGCCAGAGCTTTTGTGGGAGCTGGGGCTTAGCTTCAGGGCCCTGGTTATTGGTCCTGGGTATGGGGCACAGCTGGGCGTGCCCCCTACTGGCTGAGGGGCCGGGGCCCGGGGCCCGCTGTCTGGGGCAAGAGCAGCCAGCCGGGGATCGGCTCCGACGCCAGCCCTGGGGTTAGCCCTGGCTGGTGTGCCGGTGCCTACCACCGCGTCTCACCCTCTGCCCCGTGCTGGCCAGCCGCCCTGGGAGGCCGAGAGCAGGCGGAAGGAACCTACCCTCCTTTTCACCCCAGCCCTAACTTGGAGAAACGTCAACCCAGCAGGAACATTGGGACACCAAGTTGAATCCCGCCCACCCTTGGTCTGATTTGCCCACGTGGCCCAGGGCTGCCCCAGCCCGCAGCTCCCTCCCGGCGGCGTTTGCCACATTGCCTCTGCCCCCTGGGCCATTTGACCCTCTCGGTCATGGGCACCGCGCTGGCGGAGGATGGGGAGCCGTGGCTTCTCTGCCTGTGTCACCTGGGAGCTGGCAGCATCTCTGTGTCCCGCACAGCCCTGTGGGTGAGGCCCTGCAGCTGGGCCCAGCCCGGTGGGTGCTCGGGAGACCCGAGGCACAGAGAGCCCACCCTCAGCAGGCAGCTTCCCCTGCTCAGCTTTCCCTCCGTTTTGAATAGCTGAGGTCCCCAGGGCGTTGTCACCATCACTGTCACTGCCCGCTCGGACACGCATGTCCCAGGCATGACCCGTGGGGCCCTGTGTCCTGTCGGCTGACGGCCCCCGCATTTGAGCCCCGCCTCTTTGACACAACCAACTGTTCCCAGCTCACCCCAGACCCGCCAGCCCCCCACCTGGCCTGGTCATGAACCCCACAGGTGTCCTCGGAGGGGAACAGGATTGGAGTCCCTGTTTGGGGAGATTTGGGGTCAGCTGGGTTGTGGGTGCTCCACTCCTTTCCTATGAGCAGCGGTTCTTCAACCTGAGCCTGCTGAGGCCACGGGGGGCACCTCGGGCACTGTCGGGGGCACAGGCCAAGCGAGATCCCTGGACCAGAGGCTGTGGGTGGTGGCAGCTGGCCGGGAGCCTGCGGGCCAGTGGGGAGGGGCCCTGGCACCCTGAGCTTGGGGGGTAGAGGAGGGGAGACCCAGCACGGCGCATCGAGGCAGGCCAGGGGTGGGGTGAGCTCTGGGCTGTGGTGGCACCACGGCCCGATGGGCTCAGAAGGACCGAGCAAGCGGGTCTGGGACGTGGCGGTGGAGGGCCCTGCAGATTCCTCACCCCAGGGTCTCGGGGTGCAGACCCCAGGAGTCCAGGGCCTGTCCCAGCAACTTCCACCTGCCTGGGCTTTGCTGCTCCCCAGAAAGGGCCTGGGGGCTGGGGTGGCGCATCAGGGCTGATCTGGGGGTGCACAGCCCAGCCCCCTGGCCGGGGATGACGGGCAGGCAGGTCACTGGTGCTGAGGGCGGGGGGATCTGCATGACTGAAGCCGGCCCCCGGTGCTGCCCCAGCAAGGTCCCCCGACTGTTCTCTCCTCTGCCCCCCACAGGCCTCCGGCCCAAGCCCAGAGCGCGGTGAGTGCAGCCGGCGGACCCCTGCTGAGCGGCCCTGGGGCCGGGCCAGACTGAGCCCTGGACGCCTATCGCAGTGCCTTAGCCAGCCAGGGCCCAGGGGCCTTCCTGGGGTGACAGGGGGGACCCCAGGCCTCAGCCCTGGGCTGCCTGGTCCCTGCTTCCCTGGCGCCAGTTCTGGCCCCGCTGCACATCCTACAACCCGGACACCGCGGCCCAGCCTGTCCCCTGCACCGATGCCGCGTCGGGAGCGGCCCTCACGGGACCCTGCACGCCCCGTGAGACAGGCTCCCCTTTGACCTCGCACCTGCCGTGGCCCCGGGACCCTCGCCAACCCCTTCCCCCACCTGAAAGGCTCCCGCCCCCGTCTGCTCAGCTGTGGAGCAAACAGTGCTTTGTGACCGAGACGTGACTGTGGCTCCTTTCTGCCCTGACGTGGCCGAGCGGATGGGGGGCAGGTGGCCCATGAGTCTGTCCCGGCTGCTGCCCTTCTGTGGGCGTCTGGCCCCTGGCGGGGGCTGCTTCTGCCTGACTGCCCCAGAGGATGGGACACGTGCAGCCGGAGGGCTGCGGGGGAGCCATGGAGCTGCCACCTCACCCCCTCCCGGCCCCCCACAGTGAGGGGCACCTGCCCAGGCCCCCGTGCCCCGCCCCCTCCCCCTGCTGCCAGGTGCTGTTCACCCATAAGGACATCCTTGGCCCAGCCTGGGTTGTGTTCGGAGGCTGTGGGGGTGGGCAGGGGGATGTGCCACAGTGGGTGTGAATGTTGGGGGGCAGTGCTGGGCCCCGTGTCCTCCACCTTACGTCAGCTGTGATGGTGCTGAGGGATGGATGGATGGATGGATGAACAGGTAGATGGTCGGGGGGTAGATGGATGGATAGGTGGGCGGATGGGTGGGCAGGTGGGCAGATGGGTGGCGTTTGCCACCGTGGTGGAGGTGGGGCATGGGGGGAGCAGCAGTGGGGAAAGCAACTTCGAGTTCGCTGCTCCGAGGAAGCTGGGCCTCTCCTGTGGTCTCCCCAGCCCCCTCCTGTGTCTGCCTCAGTGGGCAGAGACCCATCAGTTCCCGTTGGCCCTTCCTCCCCTGTGCCCGGGGGCACAGTGGGTGCCCAGCAGGTGTTCAAGTCAGAAGTGGGCAGTGGGCTGTCGCCTTGTCATTGCCGTCAGCCCAGGTCACACCAGATGGTGGCAGGGCAGAGAACGACCTGAGCAAGTGGAGACCACTCTAGATGCCTCCAGGCGAGAGAAAGGAGAGCATCAGGGAGCCCCAGAGGGAGCAAGGTCCCCACGGGTGGAGCAAAGGAGGCCAAGGGAGACCCTGCCTCGGGCAGGACAGCGCCACCAGGGCCCCCCACCCAGACCCCAGCTGAGCCATCTTGCCCAAGGCCCCTCAAATTGGCCACCCTCCCCGAACTGCGGAACCGGCCTTTCCACTGCCCCTCGCCTATCAGCTCAGGGTCAGCGAGTTTCTCCCCATGTCCCTGACCACAGACGGGAGCCCCTGCCCCGGGGCTAGGTGCGGGGCCTTGGGGGGCCACAAGCTTGACAGCCACCCAAAGCCCCTCTCCAGTCCCTGCTAGGGTGGTCTTGCTTTCCATCGACCCCAGTCAGTTTGCTTTGCAACTTCGTTCATTCACTTCTTCCTGAATAGGGTCTGGGCCCCAAAGCCCAGGAGCTGTTCCTGGAGCCCTGAGGGTGGCAGGGCAGGGCACCTCCGCCCCACCTGGGCACCAGTTACAGACTGTAAATCTCACCCATTCTTACCTGTGTGGCCCCTGAGACTCAGAGCCGGAGTTCTGCAGCTCTGAAAGGCGGATTTAACACAGCAAGTAAAGAAGCTGAAAAAAAGACCAGACTTAATTAGATATGAATGAAGCTGAGTGGGGTGGAACAAAGGTAAATCAGAATACAAGGGAAAGGATAATGTCTGTATTTTAAAACCACCACCTGTGTGAGACCAGAGGAAGAGGTGTATCTTTTGTACAAAACTTAAATTTTCTGTAGCACACAATCTGACTTAACTTGTCTGACCAGTTCATTTAAACAACCTAAACACGTGGAGCCTGGAATAGGGAATGAGATCCTGTAGTTCTGTACAGCTTCATATAATACCCCAGTACCTTCCAGAATATGTTGGGCAGGTTAAAAAAAAAAAAGTATTTGCGAGGTCCCTTGAGGGATGGGAGAAAAAAACATGGAACTATAAAGTTCCCCCACCTGGGAAATTCCTGAGACTCAAGCATTAGAGACTCCTAATTTAATAAGCTAAGCCCTCACTCTTCAGGCTCTTATGAAACTTACATATGCAAAGGGAAGCTAAGCATCCCTATAATTATGTCTAAGAGTCTTCCAGAGAAATTTTTGTTGCTCAGGTGTGGCCTCTCTCTCTAAGCCTACTTGGCAGGTGAACTCACTGCCCTCCCCCCTAAGTGGGACCTGACTCCCAGGGGTGTAAATCTCCCTGGCAACATGGGACATGACTCCTGGGGATGAGCCTGGACCTGGCATCATGGAATTGACAATGCCTTCTTGACCAAAAAGGGGGAAAAGAAAGGTAGCAAAATATGGTTTCAGTGGCTAAGAAGTTTCAAATACAGTCGAGAGGTCATTCTGGAGGTTACTGTTATGCAAACTTCAGCTAGATATTGCAAATTGCCACCATCTGCCAAGCCCCAACCAACGGTATTCCTGAAAACCCAGGGCTCTCTCTAAGACTCTCTAAAGTTTAGTTATTGTTCATTTTTTTCAGAAACTTAAGACCTCCAGATTGTTCCTATGCCAGATAAGCCCTGAAACCTGGAGGTACCAGTTTCTCCAAGTTTGTCAGCCAGTTTCATTCCCCTACCCCATAATGTCGACACCCCTTTTCAAACGGAAGAAGTTAGAGTGGTCATTGTCCAGGTACCCCTGAAGACTGAGAGAACGAGCAGTGAGAGGGAGGAGTTGTAACAGAGAAGACAGGATTTAACAAATGCTTATGGCTCCTGAATCATTACATAGATACGTCTTTTTTAGTTTCTAATGGATTGTAATAGCTAGAAGGAAACAACTGAAATTGTGGAACTGTAATCCATACTGTACTTTGAAATTTCCTCTATAATTACTTGTTAAACTATACTTTGAAAATTTATCACTTTGTGCATATATGTTGTATTTCACAACTTAAAAAATGTTTAAAAAATTCACCCATCCTAAGTGTGTGAACATTTTTTTTTTCAAATTTATCACGGTTGTGCAACCTCACCTTGATCCAGTTTGGGACTATTTCCATCACCCCCGAACACTTCCCCTGTGTAGTCACTCCCCGCTCCGACCCCCAGCCTGCACCTGCCAGTCAGCTTTTGTCTCTGGATTGCAGCTGCCTTTTTGGGACATCTGGAATAAACGGAGTCACATGCCAGATGGTCTTCTGGTTCCTTCACTCGGCCTGAGGTCCTGCAGGTCCATCCACGACGGCCAGCTTCCAAGCCTCGTTCCTTTTTAGGGTGTGGACAGACCACGGTTTCTCCCCTCAGCGCCCAGTGGGCACCGGCTGGTTTCCGGGTCTGGCTGCCGTGAATGAGTTGCAGTGTGGACGGACCTTCCACTCCTCGGGTGGGCTCCAGCGATGTGCAGTTTGAAGCTGTTATGGAACCCAGGAGAGCTATGATTATTTGATCCGATCTTTTGGAGTGGGGCCTCTTGATTGAATATTCTCATGGAGATGTGACACCACCCATTCAGGGTGGGTCTTAATTAGACCACTGGAGTCACAGAGAGAAGGAGCTCAGAGAAGCTGAGAGACACACTTTGGAGAGAAGTTAAGGTAAGTAATCCGGAGTTTGTCCTCAGGAGGAGCTAAGAGCCAAGACAGATGCAGACACTTGAAGATGCAGACAGAAGGAGGTCTGGAGATGCTAAGCCAAGAGATGAAGCCCAGAGTTTGCCCTGGAGAAGCTAAGGGAGGACCCCCGGATGCTTAGAGAGAAAGGCCCTGGGAGAATGCACAAGAATGCACAGGAGCTGACAACGAGAAACTGAGAGACAGAAGCCCAGAAACATTCTGGAGAAAGCCATTTTGAAACGAGAACCCAGGAGCAAAGGACAAGGAGACGCCAGCCATGTGCCTTCCCAAATGACAGAGGTGTTCTGGACGCCGTCGGCCTCTCTTCAGTGAAGATACCCTCTTGTTGATGCCTTAGTTTGGACACTTTCATGGCCTTAGGACTGTATATTTGTAGCCTAATAAACCCCCTTTATAAAAGCCAATCCATTTCTGGTATTTTGCCTAACACTAACTTTAGCAAACCAGAACAGCATGTAAGAGCTGGGTCAGATGCTAGCTATAGGTTTAACATTTTAAGAAAACCCCAAATCAGCCCCCCACAGTGACTGCACCGTTTGACATACCCACCAATGCTACTGTTTTTAAGTTAAATAGCTCAAAACTCTTCCCCAACCTGGCCCCCACAAACCCACAAGTTAAACGGGGCTGAGAATATTGGAGGAGCCCCCTGCCCTGGGGTGGGTCCTGGGGCGCTGGCAAGCAGGACCCTACCCCCAACCTCAGGTGGGTCCCCCGAGACCCTGGGGGTGGTGGTGTGCAGTGTGATGAGGGCTCCTAGGGCCTCGTTTTCCTGACTGGGTGGGTTATAACCAGCATAAAAAAATGTAATGGAATTGGAACTCCCGGGGGGCCACACACACACAGAGAGGGCAGGTGCTGTTTCGAGGGACCGGCTTCGGGCATGTGGGAGCAGGGGACAGTGTCCAGGCACGTGTGTGCTTTGGCGTTCTGGGTCCTGGGTTGCATCACACAGCCGGTGCCGGTGAGGTGTGGCCCAGGGAGTGTGAAGGCCAGACGAGGGCCTGTCACATCCATGTGGCCCTGTCGCGTCAGCAGGCCGGCGATAGCCGGCATGGGCCCCCACCCTGGGGACAGACCCGGCGAGCAGTGTGAGGGCCGGGATCTAATTTGGGCCGGACCAGGTGACCGGCTGGGCCCAGCTGTTGGCCTGGACGAGGCTGTTTTTAGAAAAGCTCCTGACACCCCCTGCAGGCCGCGGGCTATTTATAGTCCAGGGCTTGGGGAGCCGGTGCCCCAGGCCAGCGTCTGTCCCGTGGGGCAGGGCAGCCCCCAGGGTGGGAGGGCGAGTGTCACCCTGACTTCCCTGAGCCCCCCTTGCCCCTGCTGGCCCGGCATCTCCCCAGGGAGGGCTCGGAGCCAGGGACCCCTCTCGGTGCCTGGGAGGCCCCCTCCTCTGATGGGGACCCTGGAGGGCACCCCAGACCCCCAACTTCTCCCGTCTGAGAAGCATCCTCCTCTGCCTTGGTGCCTCCACCCAGTGCCACCTCTTCCCGGCTGCTCAGCCAGCCGCTGTCCCCGAGGCACCCCCACCCCTCATTCCCCACACCCTCCCCCAATGCCAGCACTGGGCTTGCTGGACCCTCATGTCATTCGCAGCTGTGGTCCCCACGAGGACCCACCCACCACCACCACCTGCTCACACCTTCCTGGGGCTGGCGACCCTACACCCCTCTTCCAGCCTACTCAGTCACCCCCAAGGCTTCCCAGCCCCCAAAGGCCCACGACGTGCATTTCCACATGGAGCCCGTCTCTCTCTCTCTCCTGGGGACGTCGTAACCCACAACATGATGTGGTTGGAAACGCGCTGTTAATGTCCCCAAGTCACCAAAGGGGCTGGGGCACCGGGAGCCTGAGTAACCTGCCCAGGTCGGAGCCAGGGGGCAGCCAGTGGGCTCCAGTCACACAGACACCTCCGGGGACTTGGGGACCCCCTGGCTGGGAACAGCGCTCACCGCAGGGTGGGGGCAGGGCCAGGGACCTTGGGGGGGAGGGGGGGCAGTGGGGGAGGGGCCAGGGTGAGGTTCTTCGCTGGGCGTTGGGATCCGACTCCCTAGGTGTGACCTTTGCCAAATGGGTCAAGTCGGCTCCCCCTCTTCCTGCCCAGCGTCGGGGCTCCCTGGGCTCCTGGGCTCTGGGCCTGGGGTCCCTGGACCCTGTGCAGGGGTCAGGCACTGGCTCCAGGCGCCTCTGCACACACAGCCCAGGGTGTGGACCAGGGGTCCTCCTTGGAACCTGGGGTGAGGGCCTGATAGATGTGGCTCACCCCAGGACCCCACTTGCTTGCCCACAGATGACAAGAGTCCATGTGGTGGGGGGCGGGGAGTGGGGCAGTGGCAGAGCTGGGGATACCAGAGCCCTGCACCCCCCAACTTCCTGGCCCTGGGGCGCCAGTCCCTCTGCAGGCTGAGGCAGGAAGGAGACCCCAGCCCTGAGGAGGGTGGGTGGGTGTCCTGGGCCGATGAAGGCCTTTCCCCAGCCTCCTGCACTGGGGGCGGGTCCTGGGAGGCTCCTGCGGGGGGGGGCGGGGGGCACACGCTGTCCTCGGCCACCAGGGGACGCGCCCGCCCCCGGCCCGCCCCCCGCTCCGGCCCGGCTCCATTTAATGGCCCGGGCGCCGGAGCCCGCGCAGCGGCAGAGGCGACAGCCCAGCATGTCGGGGACGCGGGCCTCCAACGAGCGGCCCCCGGGCGCCGGCGGCGTCAAGCGCGGGCGGCAGCAGCAGGAAGCGGCGGCCTCGGGCTCGCGGGTGACCGTGGTGCTGGGCGCGCAGTGGGGGGATGAGGGCAAGGGCAAGGTGGTGGACCTGCTGGCCACGGACGCCGACATCATCAGCCGCTGCCAGGTGCGCCCCCGGGGTCCCCACCCCACCCGAGAGCCCCTCTCCCACATCCAGGCACCCCCCATCCTCCCCATCCTGGACCCTGCCCTGACCTCAACGGACCTCTGGGTTCCTTTCCTCCCCGGGACACCCTCCCGAGCAGCCGCCCCACCTGCTCCCACCCACACCCTCCCTCCACCTGTCACTCTCCCTCTGGTTCCAGAGAGAGGACCCTCCCCTCAGCAGAGCCCCCTCTCCCCTCCCCCACCCACAGCTCCTCCCCACCCCTCCCTAGGGACCCCTCCAGGGCAGGGTCCAGGGGCCGAGCTATAAATACAAGTCGCTGAGCTGGGGACACCCGATCCTCAGGGGTGGGGCGTGCCGGGAGATGTGACACCCGGCCCTCGGGCTCCCACGGGGGACATCCGCGCAGGGTGGGATGAGGGCCACGGGGACCACCCCCAGCTTGCGCCGGTCGCTGTGGCCTGCCGGGCCTGGGGCATCTGCAGGCCGGGCTGACACTGCCCAGGGTCAGTGCCCAGCGGAGGGGGCTGAGTACCCCGGGGCCCAGGGAAGCGGGCGACAGCAGGCCGGGGCCTCCTGGAAGGCAGGAGACCTGGTGGAATCAGCTGAGGGGAGGGGGCGGCCCCAGCAAAGGAGGAGCAGGGGCAGGGGCAGGGGACAGGGCAGGAGCCCCGGGCTGGGCCAGGGGCAGGGAGGGGCTGAGGGGTCCCCACCAACGGCAGCTGGTCAGGTGTGGGGAGAGGGAAGGTCCCCAATTTCTGGCCAGGGACCCAGTGGCTGGAGGTGGCAACAAGGAGAGTGGGCAAGGCCTTGTCCCCTGAGGGCACGGGTGGGTTTGCTGCCAGCTTGTGCTGTCCTTGGCACCCAGGCTGCTTCAATGGGCACCAGGCACCCTGGGGCCACTGCCAAGGGTCTCTGTGACCCACAGCCCCAGCCAGGACCATGCTGAGCCATGCCACCGTGGGATGACACGCATCGGGGTGCTGAGGGGCCACCTTTGGGGTTGAGGTGTTGGTGCTGCCATGCCCGGGGAGCTGTTGCCCAAAGTGGGTACCAGTGGCCGCCCGAGCTCCTCCCCGGGACCTGGGGCCTGGTCCCTGAGCCCCTGGGGAAGGGCCGGGGGCTCGGAGCCACCCCCGGGAGGGGACCTGGCCGAACACGCTTGGCTCGGGGAAGCCTTGGCGGTGTCCGGCCTGCCCTCTGTGGATTCCTGGGAAGTTCTTCCTGGCGTCGGGAGAAGGTGCTCCCTGCCCTCACCCAGGCCTGTGGGGCCATCCCTCTCCCCCGGGAAGCCCCTGCCCACACCAGAGGTGGCCCTCGGGCTCCCTGGCGTCCCCACGCCGGCGTCCTGCCATGTGCTCGGTGAGATCCTGTCCCTCCAGGGTGCCCCACACCCCCTCTTTCCAGCCTCGCCAGCCAGTCGGCCTCGCACCCTCGCTCTCCCCATCTGCCCAGCATGGGGTGGCTCTGGACCTGGTCTCCAGCCCCTCACCTCACCCGCCCACTTCTGCCGCTGGCCAGAGGGTCAGTTCCTGCTCCTTGTCCCCCATGGACCAGCCAAGGGCAGAGCCAGGCCGGCCCCCATCGCCCAACTCAGGGCCCACTGGCAGGCACCCTCGCCCCCAGCCCTCCACACTGCCCGAAGGAGCCCGGGCTGTCCACACAGCTGGCTGTCCACCTCACTGCCGTACTAGCATGCTCTTCCTCAAGCCCCCCCACAAGCTGGCAAGGCAGGGACTATTCTTGCCCCACTCCTTTATAAATGGGGAAACTGAGGCCCCTGCCCCACCCTGCCCCCGTCACTCACCAATGTGCCTCTCAGGACCGTCCATGGCCCCCTGGAGCTTGGCCAGGCAGGGGAGAGGCCTCCCAGCCCCGAGCTGCCCCTGGCCGGGTAGAGGCACCCACAGCTGCCCTGGGCCCCCCACTCTGTGCCCTTGGAGTGAGCTGAGCTGGGGGACTGGGAGCAGTGGGTTCGCTACTAGGGTGAGAGGAAGTCGGGGCTCCCAGGCAGGCGCAGAGGCCTCTAGCCTGGTCAAGGGCAGCAGAGCTGGGGACCCAGAGCCACATTGCATGGAGAAGGCGGGGGCCAGGGCCTCCTCGGGGAAAAGAGGGTCCCTCCAGGTCATCCTGGAGGCCGATGGGGTGGGGGTCAGAAAAGGAGTCACACAGGGCATGAGGGGGCCTGGCAGGGCAGAGGGTGAGCAGGGCAAGGGGGCAGGCGGCCGGAGGGTGAGGCCGCGATGGCTGTGGAGCCTCCGGGCAGGCACAG
>PVKY010007332.1:0-15009 GCA_004027775.1 Bradypus variegatus | reverse complement strand
GCATGAGCCACAAAAGAAAACAATACATACAATGGACTTCACAAAAATTAGAAATTTTTGTACTTCAAGGAACATATCAAGAAAGTGAAAAGACAACCTACACAATGGAAGAAAATAATTGTTAACCATATATCTGATAAAGGTTTAACATCCAGAATATATAAAGAACTGCTACAACTAGATGATAACAACAACAAAAAAGAAAAACTTAAAAATGGGCAAAGGAAATGAATAGACACCTCTCTAAAGAAGATATAAAAATGTCCAATAAGCACATGAAAAGATATTTATCACTGGTCATCAGGGAAATGCAAATAAAAACCACAATGAGATACCAGTCAAAGAAAAAAAAAAAAAAGATGCTGGGTGAGTCTGACGGATATGTAACAGCAGAGTTTCTGAGTTATCTGAGCAGCCCTGAAACAGAAGAACACTTCAAAGATCCAAATGTGAACTCAAGATCTAAGTAGTTGAGTAGTTTAGGAGATTTGCTAGTGCCAGAGTAGAAGCCATCTAGGCAAGTCAGGGTTGGTTCTTTACTAGACCCAAAAGTCTGCCTTGATATAAAGCAAGAAGCTGGCTTTAGGATGAAATGATCAGAGGTCTGAAAGCTCAAAACGGTCTTTCATTTCCTGTGTGACACCATTTGAAGCGCATGTACATAAGGCCCTAAGTGGCAGGTGCAATTCTTGGGTAAGCTCAGAAGGTTTTATGTGCTTTAGGATGGATTATTCAGGAGTCTTGTTCAGTGGAGAATCCTAGAACTATCTAAGCCTGTCCTCTATCAGTGATGAAATTTAGGTTCATTGCAGTCAGGCAAGAACTGAAACCTGCAATGGAAGAGCAATTCCTTCCACTTTTCCACCCCAGTGTGCCCTTCACCTCCCACCCACCCTAATCAAGAAAAAAACAAGAGGGACGGTAACAAAGCAGAGATATTGAAACATTCGGTTCTACTTTAGGCTTCCAGTAAAATGCTTTTCTTTTTGTCTTTCCTGAGGGCTGGACAGGTTAATATGTAGCTAGAAAGTAAGGAAGTGGTCTGCTGGAGGACAGGAGTCAACATTAACCAAAAGGTAACCAGGAACTGAAAGATGGTGAGAGGATGTAATCCTTCTGAGTGCTAGTCAGAAGTAGAGATCTAGGCCCCTCTCTATTTCACTACGTTCAAATAAAACGCATTCAATACCCATATGCACCTGTTCCCTTTATCATGAGGGGACAAATATACTCCTATTTTAATCAAGTTAAACCAGCCAACGCTACTTCAGCCACCCCTAAACATCCTACTGAGTCATCAAATCAAATCAAAGCCACTCAAATGAAGCCAGTTACTCCTTTAGGAATCAGCTGTTTTTAAAGTAACAGCTTTTAAGGCAAAGCAATGTACCATCTCTTCACTCAGCTGTTTCACAGTTATGAGACAAAGGACCACTACTATATCATCACTCTTTTTTTCTTTTGGAGTGAAGCCACAGGATTACTAACCAACAGCTAATGGCCATTGGTCAAAAGCAATAATGGCCTCATGACTTCACTCCCAGTTATATATCAAATTGGAAAGAACCAAATATATGTATTTTTCTCTCTCCCTAAGGAAAATGTGAAAGCAAATGTGAGTACTTTCTCACCCATAATTAATATTTCTGAAAAATCTATGCCATATGAGGAGAATGTTAAACAATATCCTCTTCCCAGCTTACAGTATGAAAGAGAAGGGGTTTACACTTCTTCAAGAGTTAACCAATTTTATAAGTTGGAGAAATTATAAAATGCCCATGGTCTAGGTCTAGGACAAACCAGTGATAGTAATCAGGGAACATTTCTTAAAAAGAAACCTTAAATCCCTGGCTTTAATTTGCTGCTTTAGTGCTAGCTATATAACATAACAGAAAAAGATGAACTGCCAGCCTTTCAGGTTGAAGTTTCTAGGATAAGCTTAACAGAGAAATCAAAGTTTAAACAAACAAACAAACAAAGAAACAAACAAAAAACTGGTCCTACAAGGGCTTTCATACAGGCTACAATAGTGGGCACCTGAGTAGCCAATCTTATGATGACTTCATGAGTGGATTATCTGCTGAAATCAGTAATCGCCTATGAAAACATCAAATTATCCCCTATGTGCACCAATGACACAGGATAATTTAATAGTCTAAGCAGTCTAAGTTACATTTGCTTTCATTTCTAGCTCTCTAAGGAAACAGAAAATCTTTGTCTTTCTTAAACCCAAAGCTGGCTCTGCTTTCTGACAATTCAGTGCTGACTTCGAAAATACTCTCAAAAAACTCAAGATCATATAAACAGCTTTAAAAAGAATACTAACACACACAAAAAGAGGTTTTTTTTCTCCTTTAAAGGGCTCTCCAATATTACTTTCTATGAAGTTCAACCTGAATTTCTAACATTAAAAAACTACTATGCAGGCAAGCTCAGAGTAGAATGCCATGGCTTGACCAACAAGAGCAATTGATAATTCTTGATAGATCCATGTAACTTAAAAAACAAACAAACAAAAAAACCAGAAGTTCTTTTATGAAGGACCAAATTTCTACATTTCCACTTTCTTCCTCTTTATAAAATTCTAAGAATGTCATTTAGAGATAGTAAACAAATGGATGGCAGATTCCCCATAATAATCAAACTAAGGCCCAGAAGGAAAAAGGTCAAAACGAGTCACAGTAAACACTCAAAATGTTAGACTTGAGGTTTTCCTCATTTAAAAGCTGACGCAGTGTTCAATAACACCCACCCTTGTAAAAATAAATTACATATCCAAAAGGGCAAACTGCTCCAGTCAATTGGGTAAACAACATAATTAACATGTGCCAGGTGGAGAGCAAATCCTAGTGCAAATAGTGGGGCTCAAAACGAACTGCAAACTGTAAAAGCAGCTTATTTTTAAACTGTCAGCAGGTTTCTTTTCTGCAATTAGAGTTTAATATGGGGTAACTGCTTCTCAAGTTTCTTTTAAGAAAATCAAAATCTGACTTGTACAACAACATGTTGAACCTAACTATTTAGAACTAGATTAGTTTTTTCCACAAAGAATAAACATACACTGAAATTCGATAATGAATTTTGGCATACACTTCTAATAACCTCTTTAAGCTAGGGGAAATTAATTTCTAACCTACCATACCAGGATCACGTTCCAGAAGGCAAACATCTTTTGACTATGTAAAATAAGACTAATCAAATGCTTTACATAAACATTTCAAATTTAGATCTTTATAAAACATCCTCTGGTGTACTCCAGGAAGATTTTTTTTTAATAAAACGCTGTAAACTCATAAACTTCCTTACAACAAGTACATTGCTTTGACTTTACTTGAAATAGCACCAGTATCAACAAACAAATAGAAATACTTCAGGGATTTACACAAAGGCAGTTAAAGAACACACATCACACCAACTCTCCTAAGTCATATTTAATATTCTATTCAGCATCTATCTCAAGCTATCCGGATCAAACACGATGGTAAATGCTAAAAGTACAAAATGAAAAAAGAATGAGCAGAGTCTTTGTGTGTTATCAAGGCAAAGAAAGACAGGTGATTACAAGGAGAGGCAAGCTCAGCGTTGTGCTAGGCATCAACACTTACCTTGAGGATGTCCCCCCTTTTGAAGCTCAGCTCATCGTCTGCAGTAGCTTTGAAGTCATATTTGGCGATGGCTTCCATTCTGAGCGCTGCTCAGTGCTCAGCAGCCTGAAGCAGGGGGGAAGGGAGTTCTTCCCTGCTGAAACAACCCAGTACTCTGGGCTCAGCCTCGCCTCTCTTCTGGGACTCGCTCCTGCACCCTGGGACACACAATGCCACCCTGAATCAGAAGAGGGACCATTAAGAGAAGTGGCTAGGGTGGAAGGCAACCCCGCCCTGCCAATCTGCCTGCAGTCCCAGCCCCCACGCCCCCTGGCTCGGCCGGGCTCAGCCCCCCTCCCTCCCTCCCTCCCAAGCAGTAGCCCCGATCTCCTTCCTCCTTTCAGTCTCAGCCCCCAGGCGACTGACAGGCCCGCCGGCCAATGGCAGTAACTGCTTGAGCTATTCTAGAACACACTTCCTCTTCCTTCCCGCTGGGTGTGCTCGTGGTGCGGGTACCGGCTGGAGTCCCGTTCAGCCTCCGCCTTTCCTCCCTCACCCCTTACACTCTCATCTTGGGCACGAAAAGCTGTCCCCTGAAAGAAAGGCCTCATCCTGGGGAGGACACCAGGCTTTTCTCGATTAAATAGTCCCATACTCCTCCTTGCTCCGCACCAACCTTTCTGGTTTCCTAAGAATGCTGGCTCTCCTACTCCGCGGTCAAAAGCAAGCACTGAAGGCTTTGGGCTTAAGCAGCTGCTTTACCCTTTTCTCGGAAACCAAACCCCCACCTGCTCCTAGGGAAATAGGAGAAAGTAAACCTAGGAACACTTGGTCATTCAACTTGCTACTATGAACACAGGCGGCTCCCCACTCACCACCACCACTTCAAAACTGTGATTAGCTCCCACAACCAGAGAAAAGGAGATCCAATCTTGTTGCTTTTAGTTGGCTCCCTCTCTCCGGAAGACCCCCGAGACAGTCTTAGCCCCCACCCCCACCCCTACCTTGAAACACATGACCAAGATTTAATATTCAGAAATAGCCTCCACGTTATTTCTAACTCCCTAAGGAACAAAGCTGAAGTCCTGATCGACACTCGAAAGGAATCCCTTTTTCAGCATCTGAGCTGCAAAATATCTTGTCAGAGGGAAGAAAAGTGCAGGATTGTGCCAGAAGATCAAACTGAAGCCTGTCCTAGTTATCCTGAGAAGAGCTTCTTTCCCAGAGCAGGAGGAGCACTAAGTTGATCTGCATCTTGCAGACAAATGCTTGGGTAATAACCCTTAGGTTATCACCAGAGGATAGTGAGCTGTGACAGCACAACAATCCCGGCCGGAGTTTACTCTGAAGTCTCAGACCATGAGTAGGGGACTCAACCTAGGTCTTTGCTTAACTAAAAGAAAAGAAAGCTTCATTCTTGCTTGCTCAGTCACTGTTTTTATACATGCTAAACAAAAGCAGAAAACAACACTGCTACTGGCAGAATGGGGACAGATATTTTTAGTGACACCTCTCTTGGATAATTAATTATGACCTAGCAGAGAGCTCATTTGAGGGGCTGGAGTGATTATTATTCTTTTGTTTTAAAGTTAACTATTAAGGCATGAAGCCTAGCTGCAAATGGACTAAAACAGTAAGCCACCTGGGAATATTAAGATGAATGTTAGCAAGGAGGAAAGAAATCACCTAGTAATAAAAGTCCTTCAGTCAAATTCTGAAAGCCAAACCTTTTGCTGTAACTAATACACCTTTTTGTATGAATTTACTGCCCTTTACTCATACTCTCTATAGTTATTTGATTTTTACCAAACTAATCCATGTGCACAATTTTAAAAGTCAAGAGTATTAAGTCTTGTGAAAAAAGAGCAGCAGTTTCTTACCAACCCCCACAAGCAACCACCCTCAACTTTTTAGCCATCTCTTTGTATATACTTCCAATATTTCTAAATAATATGCTTCTACTGCCATCTCTTAATTTATTCCAGCCATTATCCATTAGATGAAAGAAAAGGACTTAGCTGTTCCATCCCTGCCAATTTCTCCTTGCACTATCCCAGTAATACCACATATTCTGGTAGCAGTACATTATAAAATATTGTTCATTGATTATTCAAATAACATACCACAACCAATACATATTGTTTTTTGTACAATCCTTCAATTTTTCCTGGCACCTGTAACTGCTTGTTGTTGTTTTCTTTTCTTTTTATTTGCCTGGTTTCCAATGTATCTATTTTTAAAATTTTACAAAGGCCACATGCCTATCCATCATATTTTCCATATCGTATTTATTTTAATTTGTCTCCAGGTCTGTTCCTTGGGACTATGTATCAATGATTATGTGCCAACGTTTCCCAAGAAAAACAGGTTGGTAGTACTCCTAACAATGAAGCCTAATTTGATTATCTCTCAAGTGTAATCAGCACATATCTCTGCAGTCCAGCACAAGACAGTGAATTTTAAGAAGGATAAATATAAACTTAATTGATCATTTCAAGCCATACATATTGTATTCTAAAATACTGTCTCCTAAAGACATTTGTGGGATTTTCTTTTCTTTCTTCCATTTAACTATCTTCTCCCCAAAATTCACAGAAAATAAAATACATGACACTTAACTGGGCCAGGATAGTTAAGTGTCAAGAACCTACATGGTCGCTGGTGTCGGGCTGAACTGGGTTCAATTAATGACCCAGAAACTACCAACTATAATACTGGGCAAGTTTTTTTAAAACAAGCTCCAGTTTTCTCATCTTTAAAATGGGGATAATACCATCTACCTCACACAGTTCACAAGCATTAAATTAGACAATACAGATTATTAATATACATGAAAAGCCCAACATATGACAGGAATTCAAAATATTAGGTCTTAAAATCTGAAAAGACGCCCAACTTCACTATTAAAAACTGCAAACTAAAACAATGAGATTTCTTTCATCTGATAATTGGCAATTTTTAAAAAGGTTAACAATATCCAATCTCTGCCACAGAGTGGGTAAGCAGACTACCCTGACCATGTTCATTCATTCAACATGTATTTAAGCAGGTACTATAAGACAATGTGCTTGATACTGGGTTATAATAATAAAACCATCACAAAGCCCACATTCTACTAAGGAATCTTTTTGAAGAGTAATTTGGTAATATCTACCAACAACTTTTAAATACATACCCCTGATCCAACAATTCCACTTTGAGGATTTATCTCACTGAAATAGTTTCACAAAACAATGTGCAAAATACATATATACTTTATCAATATCCATAGTGTATCTATAGAATATCTTTCTACATAAGTACCAAGACACACCATCAACTTAAACTGCAGAAAAATACAGTCTTTCCCATTTCTATAAAGCAAAATAATATATCAGTGTATGCTAAAAAAAGGGGGGGGAGGTTAACAATGGTTATATCTGTGAGCAAGAACACAGAATACTTTTACTCGCTATCCGACACATGCACCTCAATTCTATTTCACTGTTTTTACAATAAGCATGTATTATTTTTGCTAACTGATGCTCTGGAATTAGACCTGGATTCAACTGTAACTTTACCACTTACTAACTTGGTGGGTGACACTGCAGAAATAATTTATATTCCCTAATCCTCAACACCATCAACTGGAAAATGGGAATAACAACAGCACCTACCTTAGGTATTTTGATAACCTTAGGTTATTTTGATGATTCAACAGCAGAGTCTCTGGCATAAAATGCTGAAGAGGTGCTAACTAGCATGATCAGACCCTTTTCCAAGAGGGGTCCCCATGTTCTAATAGCAAATCTAGAACTTCCATTTACATACAGACTCAGAAGAACTCTCTGGTTGGCAAATTAGGAGCTCTATTAAGTATAAAATTAAATTGCTCCACATCACAGTCCTAACATTGCTCAAATATTTACACATATAAAAACGAATCACATCGTCACTTATTCTATCAGGCTTCCAAATATTTACTTTGCGTGCAGAGAAGCTGTACTTTCAGCCACACTCAGTCTCATTCTTTACCGTAAGCTGCGTTCTGCAAAAAGTTTTCTGCATCCAAATTACCCCATTCACAGACAGATTCACAGCGGGGAGGGGGATCCTTGAGTTCTGCAATGAAAGGGCCTTTGGCCCAGAACCTGATTTTAAATAAGATCCCCAGGTGCTTCTTACACATACTAAATTTGAAGAATTACTGCTGTACAATAAACGTTTCTAAGCAAGATTTTAAAATTTGCATTCCAAATAGTGAACTATATAATGTTTTTGCATAAAATGAAAATAATGCATATTCATTTGGCACAACCAGAAAAAAAGCCAAACTTGACCAAACAAAAACAAAACCTAAAACCGCCAAGAATCTCAATTCAATAATGCTGGAGAGTTCTTCTGAATTAAGCAGGTAACTAATAATTTCTCTTGGGAGAGTATGATGGCTATCTATTCTGTACTACTTCATTTCTCCAAATATATTACTCTTCTCCTGCTCTATGTAATTAGAACACCGCTGCTGCATAATATCGGACATGATAACAAGAATGACTAGAAAAAATCTCTAAGTACACGAAGTATTCAAAACCTAGTAATCCTCTCAAATCTCAGCTTGCTGAGACTGCTTCAACCATTTATTTAAATACTTGTTTTTACTACAAAAGAAGGCTGATTACAAGAATTAACTTCTTTTATCTTGAGATTTGGAAATTTTTGAATACGCGAAAAAGCAACAGAGCAAATAAAAGTATTTCTTTCGGCCCCTATCTGTGCCTCCCCCCCCAAAAAAAGGAAAGCTGACTATACATGCAACAGAGAAAAGAGACTGAGAAAAAATAAATTAGTAGTATTACAATGGGCTAATACTAACTTAATTCATCAATGGTCTAAATAAATTCTATTCCCTTAAATTTTTCGTGTTATCTTAATTCTACCGTAATATAAGCTTATAAATGACTTTCATTTTTTAAACATCAACCGTTAACTCCCACTAAAAGTTAAAAAGTCATACAAGCTCCCAACCAACCCAATCTTCCTTAAAATTAAAAGAGACGTAGAATAGAAGTATAAACCAGCAAAAAAGCATCATCTTCTAGCGAAAAAAAACACTAGAACACAAATAACACAAGCAAACTACACTTGTGACCCAGTGGTAGCACTGATTATTTACGGATGAATTCAATCCTTTGAGCCTCCTAGTTCCCAGAGGGAGAACTTAAGCTTCGTATGGCTCTCTAGCAACCCTTCTGGCTGACTGAAGGAACACAGTGGCTGCTTCAAAGTAAAGGAATGGCAGTCAGAATGAGGGTATCTTCTCAAGAAAGAAAACGGAACCTTTAAATGAGGGAGAAAACCAACAGCCAGCACCAAACAGCAGAAGCGGCTTTTGAGACAAGACAGTAAGGAGGAAGGGGAAGTAGATTAGAGAGAGAGAGAGAGGAAAAAAAGTGGGGAGGGAGGCAAATGACTTGCATTATACAAATAAGTATTCAGTGTCTATACTGAAAT
Source organism: Bradypus variegatus (assembly GCA_004027775.1). Taxonomy (NCBI): domain Eukaryota; kingdom Metazoa; phylum Chordata; class Mammalia; order Pilosa; family Bradypodidae; genus Bradypus; species Bradypus variegatus. The sequence goes on along the minus strand of PVKY010007332.1, from coordinate 5,935 downwards.
GGAAAGACCTAGAGATAGTAAGGGAAGGCAAAAGCTGAAGGCAAAAGTGAAGGAGGGACAAGAAAGCCCAAACAGACAAATGCTGGTTTCTCCCATGTGTCTTTTCAAATATTTTCTGAGTCCACAATACTAAGTTAGACTTCGAGTGAACTTCATCTCCTCTGCAAACTGTACTTCTATAGAATTTGAAGCCAACCTATAACTTTCTACACAAGCCGTGACTAATACGGCTTACGATATATACATATACACATATATGGAGAGCACTGCAAATGAAAAATATGTGCTTCTCTCTCGCCAACATCTTTCCTAGGAGCACTGCACCCAACAACTGCTTTTTTAAATTTTTCAAACAAATATTTTTCAGAGACTAGTTCCCCCAAAATAGCGACAGAAATAAAGGCATCTCTCCTGGCTCCGTCAGCCAACTTTCTAACGCACGGTACTAACAGAGTTGCAAGATTCCCTCACGAAATCCGGGCCTCAAACACCAACATTTGGTGACGTGGTTGCCGTGCAGGTTGAAGGAGCATCACCACCACATTTGCAGCCTGTCCCGAATCCCCCGCCTCCCGGGCTAAGTCAGACTGATTCAGAAAATGAGTACCCTGTGCCTCTCAGGATTCTTCCGAGCCCTTCTGCGCAAACCCTCAAGATGAAGGCATGAAATTTCATGGAGAATCACCCCAAGGAGCCCCCGGCTCTGCCCCAGAGCCAAGGCCGGAGGAAGACGGTCCCCAGGAAGGAAGCGCCTCCAAAGGAAACGTGGAGTCTGGAGCCCCGGGGACTCCTCTCCTCGTCCCAGGCCTCGTCTAGTCGCCCCGACTCGAACCCCGCGGCCAGCCCGGCGGCCCCGGGAAAGCTCGGCCCGAACCCCCGAGGCCGACTCCCGCGGCGGGGCCGGGAGGAAGAAGCACCGGAGCACCGCCGAGCACCGCCACCCGCTCTCACCGTGGCGCAGCTGCTCCGCTCCGCTCCCGGCCGGCCCCTCCCCAGCGGTGCGAGCGGCCGCCGACCCCGCTGCTGCTCCCGGAGCGCAGCGTCTGTGTCCGCCGCCGTCACCGCCACAACCTCCCTCCCCGCCGCAGCCGCCGCCGCCCGGTCGCCGAAGCAGCACAGCCCCCTCGCTTCCGCTCCTCGTCGGGGTCCCGCGAGAACTTCTCCGCGCGGCTCCGCCCCGCCCCGCCCCCCACGAGACTTCTCCCGGCGAAAGAGGGCCAGAGCGCAAGCGCTCCTCCTCCGCCCAGCCCTCGCAGGTAGAGACCTTCGAGGTGCCAGCGCGCACGCGCCAGGACGCCGCGCCTCAGGTGGCACCGGAATGGCTCCGCCCCTGTGTCCTTGTAACCCTCTCGTTGCCAGAGCGAGTAAATTGCTCCGCGGACCTGAAGATGTAACTCTTTCCAAACCATAATCGCTTTCCCTTCTTCCACCAAACCAAGGGCATTGGGGGTAGGGGGATCCCCCTCCAAAGGGAAGCACTCTAAATAGAGAATCGGGTCTTGAAATGTTTGAGAATCGTTCCATACAAACGCTGCAGTGTTAGATGAAATAACGGATTCGTTCATTCATTCATCAAATCATGTGCCTAATATGTGTTCGGTATAAAAGATGCAACGACGAACAAAAATCCCGAACCTCAAGGAATTCACGGTTTAGAGGAGTAAGGAAAGTAAACGATGCCATGGCTACTGTTAAAATTATTTGGGGAATGCTGAGGATGCTACAAAAATGGAGGGACGGTCACTTACTCTGCCCGTCGCAGAAAAGTCTTCTCAGGGAAGGTGATGTGGTGATGTTCGGACTGAGTCTTGGAGGATGAGTAGGAGTTCGCCAGGCTCAGTAGCCGGGGTAAAAGCGTTCCAGGCAGAGGGAACGTTGCATACAGAGGAACGGAGGCGTGAGAAAGAATGAAGTGTTCAGTGCAAGGCTAAGAAGTTCGATGTCTGTACGTGAATACGGAGGGAGGAGTGTCAGAAGATGAGGCTTGGAAAAGTAACTCTTGTTTTTCAGTTCCCAAAGCTCTTTCCAGTTAAAAGAGAGAACAGAATGCACCTAATGTTAATGTGCTTTCTGGAAGCCAACAAATAGCATCGAAACAAGAATAACCAAACTTCTGATTCTATAGAGGAAGCAAACCCATTGAAATAAGGGAGATGAATTGTTCTTTGGCCAAGTATTTATTGATCATAATTGCAGGCAAAGTATTAGGGAGAGTAAAAGATGACCCTGACAGAGCTTCTGCTTTCAGCAGTTTTGTGATCTAGAGAAAGTTGCCTCATCTGTAAGGCAAAGCAGTTGGCCCCAAGTACCGCGGAACTACATCTAGGACTGCAGAGGAAAGAACCATTACTTGGAACTGGAACTTGAAAGCAGGGACGAAAGCAGATAGGCCAGATCCCAGAATTGGGATGGGGTGGGGTGGAGGATGGGTGGGGTGGGGGGGGTGAGATGCAAGGCCAAGAGGCATGGCTTAGGTTTCATGATCAAGTGATGTGCAGCTTACTCTGAAGGTTTCTGAGCAGGAGATGCCTGATATGAGGGGACTGTAGCAAAAGGGCCATTTATTTAGCACCTGCTTACACAGCATGGAGAATATCTCCATTTTATAGACTTGGAAACTGAGGTTTGGAGAGGTTGCTAACTTACCCAAGGAAACCCAAATTTAGCAGCCCCAAGATTTGAATCTGGACCTATGTTATTCTAAAACTCATATTTGCCCCCACTATGACACTCTGTCCTAGATTGGTGGCCAGTAAAACGGAAATGAAAGGGAAGGACTTGGCTGCTGAGCCAAGAGGAAGAGGCCAGCTCTTCATTTGGGAGGCCCCGGGTGACAGGAGAAGAAAATGAATTTGCAAGTCAAGAGTAACTGACTGGGCTGGGGGTGGGGTAGGGAGACCAGTGCACCGGGGTGTGGTGGGGGAGATGGGTAAAGAGATGATGATGCTCCAGGTTTGGAAATGTAGAGTCCTACACTGGACATCCAGGTGGAATTATCCAGTATACTGATGAAAAGCTTCATGCATTCAGTCATTCTCTGCACCATTTACTGAGCTTCTACTCTGAAGATAGCACAGACCTTCTGGGAGTTTGCGACCTAAAAGGGAAGACATCCCTCTGGGTGTATGACAGGGTAGTACTAGAGGTTTTGGAAGCACACAGAAGGGAAGCTGATCTAGTCCAGGATCAGGGAAGGCTGAGGAAGTAATGTTTAAGCTGAGAGCTGAAGGGACAGCACTGGCTAGCCAGACAGAGAGGGAGAGATTGTTCTAGGCAGAGAGTACAGCATGTGCAAAGGCCATTAAGAGAGAACCTGGGGGAGTCAGTCATAGCTGGGACGAGGAGATCAAAAGGGAAGAAGGATGTGCATGTGGCCAAAACAGCTGGAGAGGCTTCTGCAGGGCCTTTTCAACATTGCTCAAGACTTGGCACTTGATGCTCTGAGATACTGAAGCAGGAGTGGCCGATGGTCAGATTTTCATTTTCAAAATACTTTAACACTCTGGCTGCAGAATGGAAAATTGATTGGAACTAAGATATTGATCACCTACAAGTTAAGATCTCCAGTCCTTTGCAAGACTTTCAGTTGGCCCCTACCCTCTCTGTCTCCAGCCAACCCAACGCCCCTCCCCACCTCCATCCTGACACACACACTATACCAATACTAAACCATTTGTGGTTTGCGGAAGATGCCATGGTCTTTTGAGGGTCCATATCTTCGTACAAGCTGTTTCCTCTGGCCGGTTGGCCCTCTCTCCTTCTTTAGGCCCCCAAGTTAGTTTTAGGGCTCCTTCTCCAAAATTCCTGCTGTACCTCCAATCTCATTGCATTATCGTTTGTTTTCTTCTGGGCTTCCTAATGGTCTCCAAGCTTCAGGACAGATAAGACCATGTCTTTTCACATTTATTTTGCCAGCACCCAATACAGTGAGTGGCACAAAATAGGTTAAATGCAGTGAATGGATGGATGGATGGATAGGTGAATAAATAACAGAGGTTGACTAGAGATAAAGCTGTGGCTGCTTCTTGGCACAGTGGTGATATTTGTAGTTACGGAAGTGGCTGATAACTCAGCAAATGCTAGATGCCTAACAGAACAGAAGAGAAAAAGTTATGTATTTTTTTTAAAATGCAGTATTAATAAAATAGACTCTGAGTATGCCCATGTAAAAATATATGCATATAGACCAGATTTGGAAGAGAACATTTAAAAATAAAAACAGTTGTGTTGAAATGGTGCCAATTGTGAATAACTTAAAAAAAAATCTTCAAGCAGTTGTTACACTGTCATCTTGATACATTTTTTTATTCTAGACACAGACCCAGAAATTTGATAAATTTCTGCCCAAGATCGCTTGACGCAGAGAAAAAAAGCCACAGGAGAGGCAGTAGTAGTTGGAATTTATGTTTGTGGCTAATGCTAAAAAGAGAAAAGAAAATGGAAGAAGGGGCAAGTGATGAAGTAAAAGTCACGCCCTGATATGAAAACCTGTTGTAACTGTAACAGAACTTGCTAATCACAAACTGGTCACATCAGTCATTTCAGAATGCTAAAATTAATCACCAAAAAGTCTCTCTCTTTCCCATTGGGGTGTGCGGTAAATTTTAGTCGTTGGAGTGTTCCTGGTGGTTTTGCTTCCCAGGAGTTATGGTGCTGCCACCTGCAGGGGAAGAACAGAACATTGCCCTAGAATTGAGGGAAACCGCAGGCCCCTGCAAAACTGCTCTGACAGTTGACCCATCCCTTAGAAGCTGGGTTCAGTACCATCTCAGGCACATCCTCTGGGCCAACATTTCTGATTTTTTTTTAATAGGAAGAACCAGATAGCCAGTGACAGCCTAAACCTAATCATTTGAAATTCTACTCCCACTTGCCAGATTGATCCTGAAAGTTCTCGTCTAGAATTTCCTTTTCTGGATCTGTGAATGTGGACTGTAAATGCCTCTCAGGCTTCAGGGGTCGCCCCTGATGCTGAGTGCCACCACTGGGACACCAAGTCCTGTGACCCTGCCTTCTCAACATCCTGACTCCATTTCCAACCCCTGGCCTGGTCCACGCCACGTCCTTCCCGCTTGGCTGCTACAGCCTCCTAACTGATCATCCTGCCAGACTCCGAGGCCGTCCTGGGCTTTCTAAAACACAAACAGAACCAGGAGGTCACAGATAAGGTCCAAAGTCCTCAGCATACCATAGAAGGCCCTCATAGCCTGGCCCCTGCCTGCAACTCCAGCCTCAACTGACAGCTGCCTCCCTTCGAACTTTTTGTTCTCACGCTTTTGAACTACTTGCAGTTTCCCAAATAACTCTATAATTCTCTTACCTCCAAGTGTTTGTACATGCTGCTTCTTTGAGCTGGAATGCCTCCTTTCTCTGCTTCTCCCCAACTTCCCTTGGCTCATGTCTGTCCTTCAACCCTTGAGTCGGGTGCCGCCTCCTCCAGGAAGCCTCCCCTTGATGCTCCAATTCCTCTAATGTGTTCTCATAACACCCTCAGCATACTCCATCATAGCTCTTTTCATGGACTATATGTTGGTCATCTACTTACTTGTCCTTATTCTCCCCCTCTAGGCTATGAGTTCCCTGAGGACAGGGAGCATGTCTTGTTTTTCTTGGCTTCCCACCCTTAGCCTAATGGCTGGCAAGAATACACTCCAATAAGTGTTTGGCAACCATATGACTGACTGGCCTAAGGCATGGTAGGGGGATAGAAGGAGCATTAAAGAAAGCTAAATGGAAAAGTAAGGGGGAGAGAGAGGAGATGAAGAGGACTGAAAAGTTGTCTTGAAGAACAGCTAACATTCCTATAGATAGAGCCAGACTGAAGCCCCTCTAGAACAAACAGCAAGCTTTGTAAATGGAAAAAAAAAGGTCAGCAATTTTTCTCTAATGCAGCAGCTCTCAAATTTTAATACACTAGCGAATCATCTGGGGACCT
>PVKY010007331.1:0-15039 GCA_004027775.1 Bradypus variegatus | reverse complement strand
CACCATCTCTCATCACCCAACCCTCCTCTGCCAACTTTACACAGGAGAAGACAGAGGCTTAGAGCAGCTGATAAGGCTGAGAGCGAGGTCCAAACTCCGGTCTTTCTGGCTTCAAAGCTCACGCGCGTCTTCTTCTCTGTCGCAAGCAATGAGCACAGAGCTGGTCATTGTGGGAATGACAGACTCGACTTCCCGTTGGTTTACAGCCCAGAGAGGGTAACCAGAGAGTCGCGGTCTCTGTAACTACCTGGCGGAAGCTGGGGCCCCACGGAGAGGAGGCCGAGGGTGGGGCAGAGTGGTATAGACCATGCTTTGCAACCACTTTGCAGACTCAACCGGGGAATATTTTAAAAATTGGGAGACCTGGCTCATCCCCAAGGGGATGCTCCAAGGGTCCCAGGTGAGCCAGGGCCCTGGTATTTTTCAAAGCCTACAGGCAATGCCAAGGGGCAGCAAGGCTGGAGCCATGCTGGTCCCAAGGAAGCCGGGGGCTACGAGCATCCCAGGTTCCACCCCAGAGAGGATGTACCCGGGACGGGGCCAAGGGAGGCGGGCTTCCCGAGCAGGTGCCAGCTTCCACCCATGCCCCCCAGGGCTGCCCAGCTGGACAGTCTGCCCCGCCCTCTGCCTCTCACCCCCAGGGCCACTGTGGCCATGAAACGCCCATCTCGGTGGACAGTCAGGGCATGGAGCTGCCCGGGTGTCAGCAGGGATGGCGAGGCTGGGACTTCCTTGGGGATCGGGGGTGATGACACGCGCCACGTTAGAGAAGGAGATTGGCTGCAGGTGGCCCCGGGAGCAGGCTGCAGCTCAGTGGGGGACACTTTGCAAGGTGCAAGGTGTCCAGTGGATGAGGACCTGGCTGTGCAGTCACAGCTGGCTCTGCTCTTGGTGACCCGCGACCTTGAGTGTTGCCGGGACCTCTGTGTGCCTCGGTGACCACGTCTTCAGCATGGGGGTCATTGCCACCCCTCTGCTGGGGGCTGTGGTGGAGGTTGGGGGTGCTGATAGCCACGGTGCAGGGGGAACACTCGGCAAGGATTTTCATCGCTCTGCCTAACGTCACTCGATCATGCCACACACTTTGGCCCCGGCAGGGTCCCTGCGGGTCTCCGGGGGGCGGGGCTTGCGGTGCTGGGTGCCTGGGCAGCCCTGCTGGGTGCTGTCGTGGTGCGTCTCACGTGGAAGCCTCATGTCCTCCAGCGTGGGATGGGTGCAGGCCGAGGCGGGGCCGCCACCTGCCCTGGGCAGCCGGGAACTTGGCTCAGCAGGACAGGGTTTGTCTTTCTTTTTGTCTTTCAAGTATTTTTATTGCAAACCCATGGAATAACTGGGGATTGTGACGCAGGGATACATCCTTGGGATCTGTATGGAAAATTGGCTGTTTCACATTTGCCCTATCAGTGCAGCTGGTCTACTAAGGAAAAGGTTGTACCATATACATGTAAGCAATTCTTAAAAATGCCATATGAAATACAAGTCACACTAGATGTAGTCCTCTCTTGTTCTGTATCATAACCTTACCTCACATGGAAGAAAAGTGATTTACTTCACTTCAGAAGACAACAGACTCTTTTCCATCATTAAACCAATACAGTCATACAAACCTCGTCAAAGTACACAGTAGATGTTCAAATATTACAGCAAATTAAACATTTCACTCTCTCAAATTCAGAAGTAACTCTGGACAACCAGATGTGGAAATACTCTAAATAAAACTTAAGTCAGAATTTAACCCATGGGTTTCAAAAAATTCTTTCATAACTGAGATTTTATTGGCCGTTCTGAAGATCATCACACAGATATTATGAACAATTTGCACACAATTAATGTATGTACCAAACATCTAAAAGGCCATGTAGTTGTAATTCTTTTCTAAAATTATTCCAGTGATTTTCCAGCTTAAAATTTGGAGGCAGATTTTCCCAAAGAGGACATCAAGTACCAATATCTTCAAATGTTGATAAGCTGTTACATCGTAAGTCCCACTAATCCACAATTTAATACACACACTACATACTCACATTTCCGATCTTTCAAAGCATATAACAAAGTTATTAGGAAAACTGGATGACGACAACCAAGGATGTTACAGAGCACACACATTTCTGATAGGGAAAGCCAAGATCAGGGAGCAGTTTTAAGAAAATATTCTACTAAAAAAGCATGGGAATGAAGTAATTTAAAATGTTCAAGACATATTAAATGCAAGACTGTGACTCCAAATCATCATTTAGTATGTGCTGCATTATAGGGCACAAAAACTGCCACCACCCACCCTATGGAATATTAAAGTTTACAACCAAGACAGTCAAAGCCTCCCATAAGTCAATATCCCACTATTTTCTGGTTGTACCAAAAAATGAACAACCAGCAAATGATTTTTCCTCTCAAAAAAAAAAAAAAAAAAAGCATTTACACTTAAAAAATGGGATGAGGTAGAATTTCAATCTCTTTAAAAATGTTTCCTTTACAGCTACTAAAAAACTGGCATTTACAAAATAGTTGATAAAAAATATTCCTCTGGATTGTACAAGAAGGGAGAAGCAGGGCCGCTGGTGCGTCGTGGTGCACGAGATGAATCGGACTTGGCTTTTTGCCCTCCTGCTTCATCAGAGGCTGGACTCTTCATTTTCAGCTTCTCCATTTTCTGCACGAAGCTGCACTGCTGCCCTCCACCGCTTCCTCCACCGCCCGAGCTGCTGGAACACGACAGGGTTTTGCCCCGAGAGGAAGGTCAGTTTCAACTGCTCTCACGCTCCCCGGCGTGCTGCCAGCTCTTGGCTGCCCGGAAAGCAGGGGCAGCGACAGGCTGGCACGGCCCCGTAACCACCTCCGGGAAGCAGCGGCGGCCCTGGGAGGCCCCTGCCCGGTTTATCCGCCGGGGTCTGGCTGTGCCCGGCCCTCTCCCGCCAGTTGCCGGGGTTGGATCAATGGGAGTCACCAGCCATCTGGGGTTCACCGGTGGAAGCTCCGTCGCCAGACGTGCTCGGGGCTCTGCCGCCTGCCCCCGCGGCCCCCCAGCTTTGCCGGGGCCTCCGAGGCCTGCGTTCCCAGCTTTGATGCCTCACGCAGGCCCTACGGGACCGAAATCACACACGCGGCTTCTGGAAAGCCAGTGCCGCAGGGGCGTCTGTAGTGCAAATGAGCGGCTGCGTGCGCCTGGTTCCTGGGGGTTAATTCCCAGACAAGCACATCAGAGGCAGCCCTAAAAGCCTGGCTTGATAAAGTTCCAGAACGCCAGCCCCGCACGGAGCAAAGGAAAGGTTGAAAGGAGGCAAAGATTGATTTCTTTCTGTTTATTTGCACCGCAGTCTCGCAAGTGCCGAGAGCATCGGAAGGGCTGTCACTTCCCCTCTCTTCTTCTCATGCCCTTTCCCCCGCCATCACCTGACTCTCTGCGAGGTGGCTTCTTGGGTACAGAAGGGGGGATCGAGCTGAGGAAGGAAGTCCGGTCCCTCTCTTGGCCCAGGGAGGCTTCCCTCGGGTCAGTGTCCACCCTGAACCCAGGCTTGTCCAGAGAGCCACAGACACTTGAACCCAGTGCAGGGCTTGGGGACAAGGACTCCGAGACTGGCCCTGCTGTCCCCGGGGTTTCCAGCAGTTTGCTCTGCTGCTCGCTCCTGGCCGGCACTGTGGACAACACAACGGTGAACCGAGCTGCCCCTGCCGTCCAGGAAGAGCCTGAGAACATGGAGCCCCCCCTGCACCCCACCGGCTGCACTCAGGACATCGTCACCCTGTGGTCCTGTCTCACAAGAAGCCTCAGAGAATCCCTGGTCAGCAAGCAGAAGAGATTTCAGAGTAACTCGAGTTCTCCTCTCGGGTCTTCTGAGCACTGGGAAAGGAGGACGTGGCACCCGTCCCCCTGGTTAACCCCTGCCGTCGCCCCCAGTTCCCGTACGGAGGAAGGCGTCGCTGTCTTTCTCCAGCACCCCCTGCACTCAAACAAAACAAGCCAACCTCCCCCGCCCCAGCCCTGTGTCTCTTGTCCTTGTTCATGCTTGTCCTGCTAAATCTGCTTCAGTAAAGGGGAAAACGTGTGTGCGCGCGCACACACACACACACACACACACCATCACACACACACACCATCACACACACACACACACACACACACTTTCTTGGCAACCAGAGAAACCAACTTGGGGGCCGGGGGAGAGGCACCAAGACAGTGTCCCACGTATGTGGGCTCCATAGAGACAGAGAAAGGGCAGAGGGCAAAGGAGGCCCACGGCATTGATGTGTGTCCAGCATGGTTGCAGGGAACCCACCCCACTGGCTTGAGCAAGGTGAGGAAGGGTTTGTGGAGCTGGAGCCGACACTCAGAAGCGGAGGCAGGTGGCTCCATCTTTCAGAGCTGTGTGCTCCCTCCTTACGTCCCCCACTTCCTCTCTCATCCCCCGGCTTCCTGCCAGGCCCAGTGACTGCCCAGCCTCTCGATGGGGAGCTGAGTGTGGCCAGCCCAGCCCCCCAGGACCCTTGGGTCAGTGTCCGCCCAGGACAGAGAGAGGGCCGCGCTGACTGCTCTCAGAGAGAGGGGGAAGGCTGGGTGATCAGAGGGAAGGGGGCCTGGCCAGCCCACCACCCACACCCCCAGGTCCCTCTGGAGGCTTTTAAAGGTCTAAGCAGACACTGGGCACCCACCTGAGCCCCTGGCACCCCCTGGCTGCTGTGAGCCCCACTCATGCAGACAGGACACATGCCAGCCTCCCCCACTGCCCCCTGTTTGTCCCCCACCCCAGTGCCCAGCCCCTCCAGGCACCCCGCCCTCTGCTCTAGATGGCTACACTGGATTTGTTCTCCCTGAAGACTATTGTCTAACATAAATCCCAGTCCCGTCTGCAGCTGTCACTGCTGCTGCCAATGGACTTCCTGGCTCCTTTTCGGGGCACCGACATGGGGCTGTGCTCACAGCCTTGCCATGGACCTGTGCAAGCACCACCCCCACCGGGTCCTCAGTTTCCCCTTAGTAAGTGGAAGGGGTGGGGCTAAGGGACTGCTCAGGACTCGCCACCACAATGCTGGTTCTGAGAACTTGTGAGCACTTGCCCAGTGCCCGGCACCATGGGGGATGCCAGGTGTGGACCTGGAGGTGGGTGAGGGGCCACAAGGTTGGCACCACCAGGCCGGACTCCACGGTTGCTGAGTGTCGCTGTTGGTTGGCGGGAGTGGGGATGGGGGGAGCTGAGTCGTGCCCCCCCACCTGGATGGGACGAGCAGCACTGGGGAGTCCGGTGGGCTGAGGCAGGTGTGGAAGGGGTGGGCATGAGGTGGCCTGTTGGTCATAGCCACACACAAACCCCTTAAGGTCTGTGCATCCCCACTTCCCAACAACCACATTGTCTGGGGTCTGCCCCCCCAGGGAGGTGGAGATGAGGGGGGCCTGGGGGACTTCAGAGCCAGTGGCCTCTAAGCCCACGACCCCTGCACCACCCATGCCGGCCCACGGCCGCTTTCCGAGCGCCATTCTTCTTCACTGCGACCAGCCTTGGCGAAGCCCCCTCTGGGCCGAGTGGGTGGTGGGCAGCCAGCAGGGAGCTCTGTGCCGGCACAGAGCCAAGAGCAGCAAACACCCACCTGGCAGGCTGACCTTGGCTGGGTTCAGAGGAAACCAGTCATGTAGCTGAACCAGACTGCCAGCTCCCCTCCCCTCAGCCCCCACCAGGGCACACGCCGCTGGCACCTTGGCTCTGGCCTCGGCTCATTTCCCTGAGTCTGTCCCCCGGGCTACCCCTCCCCGGGCAGAACCTCTGCATGTGTGGCTGGGGACAGGGGCCCATGGAACATACTCCCCTCCCTGAAGGATCTGTTTGTGGCCTGGAATCAGCTGTGCAAAGAGCAGGGCCACAAGTCCTAGAGATGCTGAACCCAGCTGGGGTGCAGGGGCCTCCCTCCTCCCTCCCTCCTCCCTCCCTCCTCCCTCCCATCCCTTACTTCTTCCAGCACACCTCCCGAGGGGACCCTCCATGGCTGGGCTGCACTGACTCCTGGGCCACAGTCCCTGCCCTAGAGGCCTGCTCTGGGGGATGGCTGGGGGCTGAGCTGAGAGGTAGGGTGGGGGCAACAAATCCACAGGGAAAAGAGACCCCTTCAGAGGGGCTGGGGGACAGATGACAGGAGTGGGCCCAGGACAGAGAGAGGGCTCAGAGCAGGTGTCTGCCTCGGCCGCCATGGTCCACTAGGGTCCCCAGAACCTTCTGGGCTGAGTCTGAGGCTGAGGAGGGGGAGCAGAGACTGAGAACAGGAGGCCCAGGTGGCAGGCACACCTGGGGAGCGGGGAGAATATGGGGGTGCTGCGGAGTGGCATGTGGGAGGTTGCAGAGTATGGAGCAGGTGGGGTGGCAGAGAGAGAGAGAGGCCAGCGAGGTGAGCCCCATGCAGGACAGGCCCTTCATCCTGAGGGGATGGGGTTGGTGCTGGGCTCTGGGCAGGGCCACAGCCCTCTGCCCAGGTGTGTGTCATCGGTGCAGGGGACAGCTTGAGTGCCAGACTGAGGCTGGGACCACCTGGGCAGGTGAGGGATGGGGGAGTGGAGGGAGGGGGAGGAATTTCAGATGCTGAATTGTCAGCACCAGAAGAAGGAACAGATGGGGAGAGGGGCAGAGAGGGTGGCTTCGGGTTCAGGGTCGGCTGGGACCTGAAGAGAAAGGGACACTTTCCTCCCAGGCCTGCCGCCGGGGACCCTGCAGGGGCCGGGCTCAGAGCCTTCTCACCTCTGCCCAGTACCTGGGTGCCTCCCTCCAGGCAGGGAGCTCCTGGCCAGGGAACCCCTTCCCTGGGGTTTTGGCATCCTTGGGCCACGGGGAGCACAAGTGGGCTCCTCCAGGTGCAGGGCAGCTGACTGGGGCCTCTGCCTCCTCCTGCTCGGCTCTGCTCAGCTCCATGTCCCCCAAGCTGCCTTCTGCCCCATGTCCTGGGCCTGGATGGCACTGCTAGGCCCACTTTATAGGGGAGGACACCGAGACCCCAGATAGGTTGTGCAGGGTGCTGGGAGCAGGGCGGAAGGGACCAGAACGTGGCTTTTCAACCATCTGCCCAGCAGCAATTGGTGAGGAGTGGGGTGAGGATAATTCTGTCTGCCAGGTCCCCTCAAATCAGCATCTCGTTTGGAAGCTCTGAGCCTGCCTGGGAAGGAGGCCCCCTCTGGGGATGCTGGGGAGGCTGGTGGTGGCAGGGCTGGGGGCAGAGGGGTGGGTTGTTCTGTTGTCTCTAGACCTAGGAAAATGGGGGAGTGACGGATGGGCAGCAAAGCCGACAGGGATCCCACTGCCCGGCCCTCCTTGTTCCCAGAGAAGCCCAGGTCTGCGACTCTGGGTGGGCACCGCTGGAGCAGGGTCTGAGGCTGAGTCACAGCCCCCTGCTGCGGGTGGGGAGACACCACACAGGCCCCCTCCTTGCCTGCAAGGCATGGCAGGTGACGACCATGGCCAGGGGAGCGGATTCCAGGGAGGCCCAGCAGAGCGTCTGCTGAGGGGCTCCTGCCAGCTGTTCCCAGGCCCTCCCCGGGTTCACCCTGTCACCACAGCCCCCCACCCAGGAAACCAGGAGACGAGGTCCACGGGGTTAAAGCGATGGCCTCCTCACCGCTGGTGCAGGACCCAGACCCTGCCGGGGCCTCTCTGCCAATGATGGCAAAGTCCCAAAATGGGCCAGAAATTTAGCTCAGCCAAGGTTTTGCATGGATGTTAATCATCAGTATTGTTACTTTTAATAATGAATGTGCTGCATCTCACTTTGTTCTCACAACCACCCCAGGTACCACCCATTATGCAGATCAGGACATCGAGGCTCAGGGAAGGTGGGCCTGTGACCCACGGGGACTGCAGGGCAGAGCTGAGGGCCCCAAGCCCCTGCTGTCTCCCCGACACCATCCTGGCTCCCAGAGCAGCTGAGACAGTGGCCCCCTGGTGTGAGAATGAGATTAAGTTCAGTTTTCACACAGGATAGGTGTGCCTGGCAGGGTGGGGCAGTTCAGGAATTGGCAGAAGGTTAAAAAGACAGACCGTAGTCCACAGTCACTCCCCGTTTATCCACCCACTGTCCACAGTCAGTCCCCCTGTTTATCTGCCCCCTATCCACAGTCAGTCCCCATTTATCCACCCACTATCCACAGTCAGTCCCCCTGTTTATCCACCCACTATCTACTATCCTTGCAAGGTGGAGACCCGAGGTTAGAGGTTCCCAAAATAGCCTCATAACTTGTTACCAAACTAGCCCAGACTGGCTCTAAAGAGGCCTGGGCATAACCATAACCATTATAGTCAGGGGTGGAGATTTGTTCCAACCTTCAAATGTTGCAAAATCACACAGGGAAACTGATTTCAAATGTTTCCAACTTGCGCAGGCTAGTTGGGCTGTGGAATAGAATGTAACCTCTGGAGTATCAGCCACTCAGCCACTGGAGAAACGGGAGGGACTTGTGAGTTAGGTGTAGGGAATAAATACTGTTGGGTCCATTGTTCTGTGCGCCAACCCCCCACATATTGGTTGGGTGCCCGTTCTTGTAAGATCGTGAATAAATTCTTTTCTTCTCCACAATTGGGTGAGCATTTATTCCTTTTTAGGTATAGTGCTTGTTTCTCACAAAGCCAATCCATTTCTGGTATTTTGCGTAAAGGCAGCATTAGCAAACAGGAGCATAGGTGCAGCATGCCTCTGGTCAGCTCCTCTGGGCTCCTGGGCTCTCTCCACAGCTCCCAGCAAGCTGTCCATCACCCACACCCAGGAGACCTGGAGCCCACTCTATGGCTGTCTGCAGGCTACAAGGTTGGCAGGCAAACTGCAAAGCCTGTTCAAATGGATGGCTTCAGCACAGAGAACCTTGAATCATGAAGACCCTGTTCTCTAAAAAGCTAGTCATTCTTTCTGAAACCAAAAAAGTGTTTCTCCCTTTCGTTGCAGCTCATGAGAACACCGAGAGCCCCTGGCTGAATTACAGTAGCTTCCCAGATCACGGAGAGAAAAGCTATGTCAGGAAAAAGCAGCTCATGCCTGTGGGGGCATTAGGAGCCAGGCACTGTGGGATGGGAGCTCGCACCCACCCTGGACATGGAGAGGCTGTGGCCTGCAGCCGTGAGCACCAGCTGCCCATCCAGGAAGGGGTCCGGATGGAGCAGAGGATGGCCACTCCCCAGCTGCCCTAAAGTTCATTTGCGTCAAGGCAGGGCCATGAGCGAGTGTTGGAGCAGGGTATATGGCTTGGAGTCAGTCCCAAAGATGAAGCCAGGGAGGACCCCGAGATGCCCTGGGCAGGAAGTGGGGGGTGGGTGCTGGCTGTGTGTCCATCCTGGGCTGCCATTAAAAGGCCGAGAAGCACAGTGGACCCAGACTCTGCCCACGTGCCAGATGCAGGCTGCATGAATGCCAAACCACGTGGGTGGCAGCGGGCTGCCTGCCTATTTCCTTGCCGACCGTGGGCTCTGGCCAGGGTGCTGGGTGCCAGGGGTGGCTGAGGCAGCCCAGGAGCTCAGGGAGGTGGGCCGTAGACTGGGCCAGGACATGGGGGCTTCATGGCAGGCCCTTGGGGAGAGGCAACATCACATTCCCCCTCCCCGTGGGAGTTTCACAGCCCCCTGCCCCTGCCGTGAGCACGCACATTAGTCTCCAAACTTCTTATCCAAGAACTTGACTTCTCTGGCAAAGAGCACAGCTGCTCCTGCCAACATCTCCTTCCCTCCGCCTGCTCTGTGCTGCCTCGGGCAGGCCCACACATGCCCACGGGGAGCAGGCACCCAGAGAAGCAGGCAGGTGTCTCGATGGTGCACAGCTTCCTGGCACGTGCGAGGATGACTTACGTCAAACCCCAGAGCTCTAGGAGAAGCAGAGGCAGGCCTGGCACGAAGCCCCAGTGTGTGAAGCCCGTCCTGGGTGGGGAGCAGCCAACACCAATCCCCCTTCCGGCCAAGAGTGGCAGGCTATTTGCTCAGTGGGAAACAATGAAACCAAATTTGCCCTTGAGAATCTTCCCACCCAGAGCCCTGGAGATGTGCTATCCTCAGAGGGCTCAGACTTCAGGCCATCTGCAGCCCCTGGAGGGCCCCACCCAGGCTGTCCCGGCTCAGCTGATACCGAAGGTGCTCAGTTCTGCAGACCGACCAGGTTGGGGCAAACATCTCTTGCTTGGGTGGGTCCCCTGATTTCCCAGGGAATTGCAGCCTGTTGCTTTTCTGTATGTGGAAAAAATCTAGAGGGTCTAGAGGGTCTAGGGGCTTTCCTCCCCCTGCCCTCCTTCCCCTCCCATGCCTGCCCACCCCTTCCTTCTGAGCAAGGTGGAGGGCTTGTCGCCTGCAGGCAGGTGGCTCCTCTACGAGGGAGCGTCTGAGTATCAGGACATCGCAACACCTGTGGAGCACCTCTTCCAGGTGCGCTGGGACAGAGACTCCACACCCACCTGTCAGGCTTCCACGTCCAGCTGCCCAGCAGTGACAGCCTGCTGGAGACCCCATAGAGCACATTCTTTCCCACAAGGGCTTCTAGGGCACCCCTGAAAGTGGGCACAGAAACGACTACTCCCCCTTTAAAAAGAAGGATGCTGAGGCTGAAAGCTCGTCTGCAGCTGCTCGGCTGGGGACCAAAGGCCTGATCTGGGACCCAGGCCCTTTAGACTCCAAAGCCTGCATTCCTTTCATCCCAATTGCAGGGCTTTGGAGGACGCACCCTCAATATTCCCTGGAGTGTGGAGTAAGCAACCAGAGGAGCCCTGCACGGAGGCCGAGGGAGGCTTTAAAACGAACATCAGGGAGAGGTGCGGTGCCGATGTTTCATTGGCATGCATTGTCATGTCTCATGGATGCATCACTGATTCTCCAGCAAATGAACACTGTAAAATCACACAAGCCCCCGTGAGGACAGAGTTTTTGGAAATAGTCCGGACCTGGGACAGGGAGCAGGGCGTGGCATTTCTGCAGAACACAGCCTGCTGTCCCCTCCGGAGCGGGAGCGGCTGGCGGGGGTGTTGCCTGCAGCTGCGGCCCTGCCTTATATTTAGGTGGAGTAGGTGGCTGCCTACGCCGTGCAATTTCACAGGCTCTGGAGGGTCCCTTCCAAACCCCAAAATACTTCCTCCACCTGCCTTCTGGGGCTGGCAGTCTCTCTGAAAAGAATAGCTTTCTGTCCCAGTTAGGAGGACAGCAAACTTGCCCCCTTTGAGCAGGCCTGGGGCTAAGTCCGTGCTGCTCCAAGGGGCAGGGGAGCCCTGGGATTTTCAGGCTGGAAGGGCCACCCTGGGGAACCATCAGGATCCAAAGGCAGCTGATTCTTCAGGTGTGCACGTTTGTGCTGCCCTGAGCCAGGCCCTCGGCCTCATGCAAGGATGCTCAGGTGGGCAGATTGGACACTTCCTGACTTTTAGGATGTTGCTGTCGAGGAACCAGCCAGCTCACAAATAAACTGTGCATCATGACATCTGCCAAGACAGAAAGCCCAGGGCACCACCAGGAACATAACAGGGCTCCCTGCTCGGCCCTTCAGAGAAGGACATTTGAGCTGAGGCTTAGTGGGTGAATAGGAGTTCACTAGTCAGTGAGTGGGGAAGAGTGTTTTACAGAGTGAAGAGCAAATGTGATGCCTCAAAGCAGAAGAGAGTCAGCATGTTAAAGAAGAGCAGCTACAACAACAAAAACCAGGCAAGCTAAGGGGGGCCAGAGGGCTAGGGGAAATTCAGAGGGATGAGGTGGGAGGTGGCCTGGAGCCAGCCACACTGCCTACCTAAAGCTGGGGCACACACGGTAGTGTGGCATCGGATGCCCGGTGCGTGTTAGGGGTGCAGCTCTCGGGTGCCCCAGTGCCAGATCCCCGGGTGATCCCAGCTGAACCCCAGGTGAGTCATCTGCATATCAGAGTTTGGGATGTGCTCTTCCAGGCTGGACGGACGACTGGGGCTTTGAGCAGAGGTGATGGGGGGCAGATCTGGCTGCACCTGCTTCCCTCGCCCTGCGCAGTGCCGGGTGGGACCCAGGACCTGGGGCACAGTCAGCACCAGGTGGGGAGCTCACTGATCCGCTGCAGTTTACTTTTATTCTCACCCTACACAGGCACATTTTAAGGACAGGGAACACACAGGAGGTTCTTCCTGAAGGCTTCAGTGAACAGACCCGATGTGCGGACCGGCTGGCTGCCTGTCAGGCTGCACACTGGAGTTTCTTCACATCACCCTTCGATAAACTTTTTTTTTTTTGGACAACAAATAGTTTCAGGTCATTAGGGCAAAAATGTTCAAAGCACAGCAGAATAAAAGCATTAATTTAAAAATTTACAAATTTAGATCCAGTTATTGAGGATTGTGCTGGTTTGGATATATTATGTTCCCCACAAAAAGCCGTGGTCTTTAATCCAGTCGTGTGGGATATTGGGATTAGGTTGTTTCCATGGAGATGTGACCCCCCCCCCGACCGTGGATAACACCTTTGGTTAGATTATTTCTATGGAGGTGTGGCCCCGCCCATTCAGCCTGGGGCCTTGATGAGTTTACTGGAGCGCTCTAAGAGCTCAGAAAGGAGTTCAGTACTGCAGCTGAGAGGAGAAAGCCGTCTTGAAACCAGAACCTGGAGCAGATGCCAGCCACGTGCCTCTGCCTTCGCAGCTCACGGGTTTCCTGCAGGCCAGCAAGCCCTTCTTCAGTGAAGGCCCCCGATGGTCGATGCCTTTGTTTGGACACTTTAATGGCCTTAGGGTTACAACTTTGTAACCAAATAAGCCTCCATTATATCAATCCATTTCTGCTATTTTGCATCAGGGCAGCATTAGCAAAGCAAACCAGAACAGGGCCTGTGAAGTCCAAAGGTTCTGAGCAGCTGCTTTGATGAACAAAATTACAGTGTGAAAAACTGGCCATGGTTAGTTGTCTGGAACCCCGGCTGACCTTTGGTGTAAGACGCTGCGTTCTCCCCAGCACAGGGTCGGGAACCACCTTCCAAGAGCCCATCGTGTGCATCGAAGGCGATTGGGCGGTGGAAGGCTCTGTGCAGACCTGGGCTGGCGTCAGGTCCCCGAATGGGGGTCTCTAGCAGGGGCCCATTCGAGGGGCCCGATGGCTGCCAATGCAGCCACGGAGATGCAGGAGCCCGGGCTGGAACCGGCTGTCCCTCTGCGTGCCCGGTGTCTGGCGTGCCCACCTCAGGCCCCTTGTGTAACACAGGGACAGCGGTTCCAGCCTGCTCGGAGCCTGGAAAAGCAGGAATTCTGCAGAGGGCGGGGACAACGAGGTGCTCTACGTTCCTTCGGTGTCTTCATCACCCAAGCAGTAAGCAGACATGTTGTTATTTTGAAAATTCGAAGAATAAATACATACAGAGAGGAATATTTGAAGGCCCCTTTTCTTGGCCACCTGCTCCAAGAGAGCCGCCTTTGGTTAACCCTGTGGAGTGGCCGTCCCCTGCCAGTGCCCTTCCTCTGTGTGCTTATACAGGGCGTCTGCCTGACTGTAGTCACCACCGTCATGAATTTTCACATGAGTGGGATTATACAATGCACAATGTGTCTCCGGCGCCTTACTATGTCAGCAGTAGTAGGTACGTTTAATCCTTCTTAGTGGCTGCATAGTATTCCATGGTATCGAAGCAGCGTCTGTGTCTTCACAGGTCCATTTCCTTCTGAGTGTGATTAAATTAACAGCCTCAAAATAGGGAGTTTATCCTGGATTACCTGGGTACCTGGGTGGGCGCAGCATAAACACAAGGGTCCTTAAAAGAGGGAGGCAGGAGGTCAGGGCCAGGAAGGATGATCGTTGATGGAACCAGAGGTAGAGACCTGCCTGCAGCTGGAGAAGGGCCCATGAGCCAAGGGTGCAGGCGGCTCCCAGAGCTGAACAGGCAGGGGAATGGATGCTCTTCTGGAGACTGCAGAAGGAACACAGCCCTGACAGCACCTTCAGAACTGTAAGAGAATAAATTTCTGATGCTTTAAGTCATGAAGTAGGTGGTTATTTGCTTCAGCAGCAATAGCCAACCTATTACATCCATCTTTGTAAATATATGTGATTGCTTCTATAGGAAAGAGTCTTAGTAGTGAATTTGCACAATCAAAAGGTATGCACATTTATAACTTTTCTTATAAACAACTTACTTATCAATGTATGTGGGATGACTCTGCTTATTTCCCAGCACTCTTGTCAATATTTAAAATTTTTGTCTGTTTGGATACAAAATATTATCTGACTACTTCAATTTAAATTTCTGTAAATGATACTAACTCATTTTGCCCTGAGTTGCCTGTTTATGATCTTTGCTCATTTACCTATGGGGCTTGTGATAGTCCCCCTATTTACTTGTATTTTTCATATTTTCTAAATAATAATCCTTTACTTATTTTAAGGATTGCAAATATTTTCTCCCATTTGGTTATTGTCTTTTTAATTTTTGAAAATGGTGTCTCGGTCAAAAATAAGATGTAAAAAGTTCCCTGAGTAAAATCTGTCATTTTCTTCACGGAGTCCAAGATTCATGTTTTACTTTGCATGTTTTCCTTTTCCAAAGAATATAAAAATGCACTTCCCTATTTCCTTCTATAACTCTTATGGTCTATTAAAGTATTTCATTTTTTAATTCATCTAAATATTTTTGGTGTGAGAAATCTAATTTTTTTCTTCATAAGGATAGCTGGTTGTCTCAATGCCATTGTTGAAAAACTGATCCTTTCCCCACTGAGTTAAGTGCATCTTTGTCTAAAATCTACAATAATATATGTTTTGGTCTATGCCTGGAATTTCTATTCTGCCCCATTATTTTCTAAGTCTAGCCTTACTCTAACTTAATAAACCTTGATGCCAGGTTATGTAAATCCTCCATCTTTGAACTTTGTTTTTCAAAATTGTTTTGGCTATTCTAGGTCTTTGCTTTTCCATATAAATATTAGAATTGGCTTGTCACTTTCTATGAAAAAGACTGTTGGGATTTTGATTTAGATTGCACTGAATCCATCGATTAATTTTAGGGAAATCTATATCTTAAAAATATTGAGCCTTCCAATTCATGAGCATGGTGTATATCCTATCAGGATCTCTTTCATCTCTTTGCATATTATTGTGTAGTTTTTAATGTA
>PVKY010007330.1:0-15039 GCA_004027775.1 Bradypus variegatus | reverse complement strand
GAGAAGCTAAGATTCAATATAGTTGCAACTGAGGTTTCAGCTGATCCTACAAGAAGCCCTTCCAAGTTGTCCCAACTGAGGCAAGAAAGCTCAGCTTTTGTATCCCAACTTCACCAATCATTCGCTATAGGATACCTTCTGTAAAGGGAGCAGAGTCTTGAGTTAATTGGTTCCTTGCAACAGAATGCATTTCTTTGTTCGACAATGTTTGCTGTAGCTGAGGAATAGGTGCATTTTCTCTGTGAATGGCATCTGAGGGAACACCACATGTCCACTGCAGGAAGCCTCTTCAGATTGGCTCCTGAATTGATTGGACATGATTCTAGTGGTCTTTGATAGCTTCCTTACTGGCTGGCATGACATGGAATTTCTGACAATTTTATACATTTCCTGCCCCAGACCTGGAAATTTTCCAAGCCATTTTTCCAAGAAGCTCTGGTTTCTTTTGGTGGGAAATGGCATTGCCAGACCACAATCTGGCACTAGAAATGTTCATTGTTGTTTTTCACTGGCTCTTTATGACTAGAAGCCCACAAGGGTTTTGTTTCCTTTTTCTCTAAAGTCCGGTAATTTTAGAATTCATTGCCTGCCACTCAACCTCTTCCTCTTCCTGTGTTAGCTATCTTTTTCAGAGGGTGGTTCCAACCCCATCACCTAAGTAAGCCCCTTACTGAAAGGTCAGCCTAATGATTACCTCTTTCCTCCTATCTGCAGTCCACATCTTGTTTGTGGCCCCAGCCCAGATCTTGACTCGTAAAAAGTACTCCACGAATATTCTCTAGAAACAGCAAAAATAGCTCTTTTCTTAGCACTTGTTCTATTCTCTGGAAAGCCATGCCTGTCTTTTCTGGTAACCAGAGGCTATTCCTCAGTAACCAACCTGCTTGAATTGAAGTCCTGTTTCTACAGAACAAGAAACACATCCTAATATCGTCCAGATCAAAGGGCATACCATCTGGTACCATAAACTTCCCAGAGGTTGGGACCCTTCCTATAGCAGGGGCCGTAAGCCCTGCCTACCCAGTAGTCCTTTTTCCTCTTCACAAAGGCAACCTTGAAAGGAAAAGGGGTCAGAGCTATGAGCTGAGAGTACAGTGAAGAGTAAGGTGACAGAGGAGAGGTGAGTATTCATTTATCCATTTATTCTTTCATTTACCAAATATTTCCTGAATTCCTGCTCTGTCCCAAGCCTAGAGCTGGATGATGGAAGATAGACAATGATCAGACAAAGTCCTCCAGCCTTGAAGAACAAAATGTCAAGCAGTAGGAAAAGAGAAAGGAGCAGGTACAGGATCCACTGGAATCAGGGGAACCTGGAGGAAAACATGTTTCACAGTCCAGTTTAGTGGACAGTGGAGGGTCTTGTGAGGAGAGAATGTTTGTGCTGGGTCTTAACTGATGACCAGGAAGAAGGAAAGGAGAAGCCATAATGGCATTCCCAGCAGAGGGAACAACATGGAAAAGCACAAGGTAGCTTGTTCTGAAAGAAATGCCTAACTAGGCATTCCTATAAAAAGACAAGCAACCCAGGGCTTACAGGGTTGACTGTACCAGCTGAAGTTTAAGACAGTGGTGTCCCAGCCCCCATCTCCCTTGGGCAGTGGGTGAGACTATTAGATTGCCCATTGTGGCCCATCAATATCTGGGAGCTCTAGCATGTGCCAAGGAAGACTGGGTAGGCAGAAGATACAGGATAGGGGATGATCAGTAACGAGCTCAGGTGACTCTGGAGCATTAGGTCTGCTAATTGGGCAAAGAACTTGTGTGCAGCCACACACACACACACACACACAGGGAGCCCCTATCTCCACCCCTCCTCTGTTGGGAACTCAGTCTTTGGGCTGAAGGCCCAGCCCATGGTACCTCCTCAAGGCATAACTGCAGCAAAGCAGCAAGAAGAGGCACTAGGGGGTATAAGTGCGCCATGCCTCAGCCCCTGTCCCTTTTGCTCCCCTGTTCCTAGTTGCAGAGGCTCTAAACTCAACTGAAATACTCCCAACTATAGACATGCTAATAAGCACAGGCAGCAAGACCTAAAGCCATCCACCAGATTTGTATCTGGGTAGGCAGGCTCCTCACCTCCTGCTTTCCTGAAGTTTAACAGAGATCATAAATATCTTCCTTAGCTAAATGGGAAATGAGTTCTCTTCAGAATATGTTATACGCAACCCACATTCCAGGTGAGCGGAGCTTCAGAACACACAGGAAACTCTCAAGTATTTATTTAGTTGGTATCTTAAATCTCAGCATTTCATCATGCCTCAACACAACTGGGTGTCTCTGGATGTGGCCACTGGGACACTGAGGAAGGGGGTTCCAAGACTGGGTTGCCTCAGGGGGGTCTGTGGGCAGAGGCTGTCTGTTCACAGATGGATCTACACCAGGGTGCAGGGGAACTTCTCCCAGCCCCAGACAGCTGAGTCCAACGTGGAAACCACAGCAGGGATGTGGCGACACATTCTTCACCGTCTCTTTTTTGGTAGATGTTCTCCAAAATGTCGATGAATCATTACGTTCCACTGGCAGATCAGCTGGCCCTCTAGCTGGGATCTTTCACCCCTCTCCTTCCCAGGAGGCAGAGCACAGTGAAGGCTCAGGGAGCACAGCCAAGGCTTTACTGTGACTGAGGCAGATGACATGTGCTCTGGGCCAGGACACGTCCTGGGCTCCAGTCTTGCTGCCATGCTCTGTTGTGTGGATCTCCACAGGGTCAGTGATCCCAACCAGAATTTGAGGAAAGGGCAGTGAGAAAGTATAGGAGGTCGGAGGAGAGGTTTGGTGCAAGAATCAGAACAAGGAGGGGAGGGGGCAGGGTGATCAGGGGGTCACCAGGAAGCCCAGGGCAGCACCAGAAACAGGCACAAGATGAGGAAGTCCACTGGGTCCAGAGAGGAAGCCTGACTCAACTGAGAAATGAGCCATTCCCTGTAGAAATCAACATCTGTATAAACTCCAGGAAATCCTTTGCGACCACAGCCAATGCCCCAGCTCACAACCCCCACCTGGATCCACGTATTGTTATATTCACAGACCAGGGGACCCCCAGAATCTCCCTGGAGAAAGAGAAGGAAACAAAAAGCAGGAATGAAGGAAGATTCTCATCAGAGCAGGCTGACAGCACTGCAAAGTACTGGAACAAAGACATGCATGGGGCTTCCCCAGACACCCCAAAGGCCCTCCCAGGCCTAGGTTTCTGTGAAAATGACATTTGAAATTGAAAATTTTCAACAAAAAATTTGTGCACATACCCAAAAAATTGTGTATAAAACACTGTACAAACAAAAAAATGTGTACATACACTGAGATAACGAGTTAAAGTGCTCACCTGAGTACACTGCCTGTTACATAGAAGGGGCTCAAAATATGAAAACTGCATTAGTATCATCTGCCTAAATCTCCCCACTCCCCTTTCCAGGCAGCATCAGCTGCCCTCTCCTGAAAGATTAAGCCAGACCCGACCAGGTGAGCTTTGGCAGCTTGTCTCCCTGAGTCCCTTAATCTGAATAAAGAATGAATGGAGGAGCCTTCAAATAACCCAGGCCCTGCTGTCTGGGATTGAGGAAATTTTGAGAAACAACCAAAATGCATAAGTGGCAAGGGGCCCATGAACTGACCTGGCAGGAGTCCTTTCCTGCATGACTATAGCCACAGAGAGTCCCTTTGTTAACCAAGGTGGAGCTGCTTGACATTTGTTTCTGGAGTATCTCATTACATTTCTGATAGAACATAATATTCTGCTCAGCCTCCTGAAGGTCTTCTGGTGCATCTTTCGCTTCGTCTACAGAGAAACAACTCAGGAGTGAGTGGATGTTGCATAAGTGGGACAGGGCAGAGTGACCCCACACCCATTCTGGGACTCCATACAGTGTTTTCACACATAGATGCCCCCTGAGAGGAAGGCAGGGTAGTGGGTTTTGTCCCCATTTGACTAATGGGGAATGAGGCCCAAAGTCAACATAGGGAGAGGAGGAGGTAAGAAACAAAACCAAGACAGAAGAAGGAAGAACACATCACAAGAGAGAGAGGCAAGATTTACCAGCCTGAGATAACAAGGCATCTGTCACTCTAAGAGGAATAATGGTGACAGTGTGTCCTGTGCATCCGTAAAGCATCTATACTGTCCTGAGCAGGACAGAGAACACTCCAAATGTACAAAATCAACCGCTCCCTAGGGATAGGCGGCCCTATGGCCTCAGCAATAGGGGTCCTCTGGCTCTGTCTAAAGCCAGGGAACAGAAAGCTCCCTACCCACCAAGGCAGGTACTTCCTGTCAGGGGCAGCTCTGGTTGGCAGAGAGCTCATCACCCCCTGAGCTGAAATCTGCCTTGGAGACAGCCCCACCAAGGCCCCAAGCCCTGACATACCAATCAAAATTGAACACAGTTGTTAAATTATTCCCTGGCAGCATCTTCTCCATCGTCCACCCTCATCCACCTGCTAGAACACCTGCCTCCTTTTCTCTCCCTTTAGTTTGCAGGCTAACCCCAGGGCAAAGCTGCTTATGCTTGGCTTGAGTCTGCTGTAGTCTTGCTTTACAGTCTCACCTGATTCATTTTTTTTGCCCCATCCAGTTATCCAGCACTCCTTATCACTTTCCAACTGGAAGGACTTCTCAGGGAGGCACACTGGCTGGACGTGCGAGGAATAGTTCACAGGGAATTCGAGCAGAGCGAGAGCAATGTCGTTTAAGATGATTCCAACAGAATTATAACATTTGTGGACAACGATGTCTCGGACTGGAACCACAACCGCCGTGTCAGAGTCATGCTTCACATGTGTATCTCCCATCTTCACCGTGTATTCAAAATGTCTGCGGGGAGATCCTGGAGGGTCTACACATACATCCCTTCCACAACTTCTAGGTGCTTTCCACCCTGGCCCCATCCCCCCATGATAGCAGAACAGCCACAGTCATCCCTCCAACCTATTTTCTTTCCCAGATTCCTGACCACTCTAGTCTATTGGTTCCCAAAGGGTAGTTTCCTGACCAGCACCATCAACATCATCTGGGAATTTGTTAGAAATGCAAATTCTCTGGTCCTACCCCTGATCTACTGAATCAGAAACCCTGAGGGATGGGGGACAGGCAATCTGCATCTGTCCTGCAGGTTTCTCTGATGTTCATTAAAGTTTAAGGACCACTTATCTAGACAAAATGATCTACTGCACCCCACTCTTAAATATTCCCTCTTGTCAATCTTTGCCCAACTGGCATCTCTTCTCTTCCTGCCACTTGGGTTGAAGGCTAATCAGCACAGCATTTAAAAGCGGTGACTTGGCACTGATTTTGGTTCTCGACTGCAGGCTACCAAGGGTTCTAACATCACCCACCTCTGACTACAGTCAGCACAGCAGGAGCTGTGACCCCTTTTTACAGATGAATAAGAAGCAGCACTGGTCTGGGTCCAGTTCGCAAAGCTCCGTCAAGGGCCCAAACCCTAAGCCCCAAACACTCACCCAAATATGCAGTGGGCCGCTGTCAACACCCACTGATGGTGGATGAGGGAGCCTCCGCATATGTGTTTATCACGGATCTGCAGGCTCACCTGCCAGGGCCACTTCTTCCCGACAGCCGGCGCGCCACCAACTATCCTTGTAGACCGACGGCCACATCCTGGAGCACGTCAGTGAAGGGAGGGACAAAGTAAAGCCAATACTCCCCCACCCACCCCACCCCTCTCCCACCGCGCCACCACCAGGGATGCCCAAAGCAGAACCAGGGGATCAGAACCTCGAGGGTAGGGTCAGGTCCTCTCGGACTCCCAAGGAAGATCATGTCCCCAGAGGACCCCCTTCTCCAAGGCACAGTCCCATTCCCCTCGGACCAGGGCAGTTCTCTCCTGCAGGGCTTGGCGCAGAAACATAACCTGAAGAAACTGTCGGGAGCACTGTGATCGCAGAGTGTGATCTTGGATTTCCACTTTGCACAGCCTGGGAGGAACTGGAGTCACCTGGGGCCAACGACGCCGAATAGGGGGACTCCGTGACCCTCCGGGTCTCGGGGGCTCCAGAGGTTGGCGGAGCCCTTGCAGGGGGCAGCTTCCGCCGGCTGGCTCCGGGCTCCCCGCCAACGCGGCCGCCTGAGGCGAGAGGAGGGGCTGAGAGCTTCACCGACCCGCCCGCCCGGGCCTCGCAGAGCCGGGGCTGAAAGAGCAGCAGCCAGAGCAGGAGAGCCAGGGAGCCGCCGCCGCCGCCACTGCGGGGACCGCCCGGGGACGCCATGGGCACCGCCGGCGGCCTCAGCCCTTGTGGTGGCGCCCCCTCGCGGCGGCTCCTGCCCCTGCCCTCGGTTCTGGCGGGAGACAGGGGGTGCCGCGCGAGCCAGGGGGCAGGGCGGGGCCGCGGGGTCCTTGGACGAGAGGAGCCTTGACCCGGGTGTTTTTCCTCCTCCTAGGCCTCCTTGGACTCAGACCTCTCTCTCTCATTAATGGGGCGCCTCTTCGGCACTCAGAGACCCCAGGTCTAGGTCCCTGGCCACAGAAGCCTGCAGCTTCCGAGCAGTGGCACCCGACCGCCGTTTTTAACACAGAGATGCAACCATAATTTTTTGCAACCCCACGGAACTTCTCAAGTTTGGGTAAGGGCCCGGCATTTCCCAGCACCTCCCTCCCCAACTTGTTTGCAATAAAATTTCAAACTTCTTAGTATGAATATTGCATTTAACGTTATTAACCCCTGAGTTAGAGATAACACTGCTATCTTTTTTAACAATCAACATCCACATTCAACGATGTTCAACATTGTTAGCCGTTAACAAAATGCAAATTTAAACCGCAATGATATATCACTACACGCCTATCAGAATGGCTAAAATAAAAAATAGCGACATAAATGCTGGTGCAGATGTGGAGAAACTCACTCATTGCTAGTGGGAATGTAAAATATTACGGCCTCTCTAGATCGGCAGTTTCTTATAAAACTAAATATACAATTCTCATCCAACACAGAAATTGTACTCCTGGATATTTATCCCAGAGAAATGAAGATCTCTATTCACACAAAAAGAATGTACAAATATATACAGCAGCTTTATTCATAATAGCCAACTTCTGGAAACATTTTCATGTTCAACAGAATAATGGCCATCAAAAGATATCCAGATGCTCAGGAACCTGTGAATATGTTACTTAACATGTCAAAAGGAATGTGATTTAAGTTAAGAATTTTGTGATGGGAAGATTATACTAGATTATCTGGGTGGGCCCAATGTAGTCACAGGAGCCCTTATAAGGGAGGCAGAAGAGTCAGAGTCAGAAGAGATGTGATGACAGAAACAGAGGTCAGATTGAGATGGGGTTGGGGGAGGTGGCAATAAAAAGATTTGCAGATGCTAGCAACTGGCTTTAAAGATGGAGACAGGGACCATGAGCCAAGGAATGCAGGCAACTTCTAGAAGTTGGAAATGGCAAGAAAACAACTTTTCCCCTAGAGCCTCCAGAGGGTCACAGCTCTGCCAACACCTTGGAGTTTAGGACTTTTGACCTCCAGAACTGTAAGATAATAAATTTGCATTGGTTTAAACCACTAAGTTTGTGGTAATTTGTTACAGCAGCAATACAGAACCAATACAAACTCACATATCCTTCAATGGGTGAATGGTTAAACAGACTTTGTTATATACAAAAAAAAAAAAACAGTCTCCAAAGGTTAAATGTGGTATGATTTTATTTACATAACTTTTTGAAAAGACAAAATTTTGAAAAGACAAAAGGGTTAGTGGTTGCCCAGAATTAGGGAGATAGGTGTGGTATTAAAAGGGCAACATAAGGGATCCTGCTGTGATGGAACTGTTGTGTATCTTGACTGTCATGGTGGATAAATGAACCAACACATGAGATGAAATTGTATAGAACTAAATATGCGCACACATACCCACAAATGATGTAAGTATAATTGGAGAAATATGAATAAAATAGGTGGACTATATCAATGTCAATATCCTTGTGATATTGTATTACAGTTTTCCAGGATGATACCATTGGATGAATGAGATGAAGGATAAAGAGAATCTCTTTGTGTTCTTTCTTTCTTTCTTTCTTTCTTTCTTTCTTTCTTTCTTTCTTTCTTTCTTTCTTTTCTTTCTTTCTCAATAATTTTGTTTTGTTACAGAAGTTGTAAACTTACAGAAATATCATGCATAAAATATATAAAATACAGACTTCCCATATACTGCCCCTATTATTAATTCCCCATTCCTTACTCCTAACCTAGCCCCTGGTAATCTATATTATGTCTCTATGAGTTTGCTTACTCTTATTATATCATATCAGTGAGATCATACAATATTTGTCCTTCCGTACCTGGCTTATTTCCCTCAACATGATGTCTTCAAAGTTCTTTCATGTTATCCTATGAACCAGAACTTCATTCCTTTTTGGTGCTGAAAAAATATTCCATTGTATGTATTTACCACATTTTGTTTATCCATTCATCATTTGATAGACCCTTGGGTTGCTTCCATCTTTTGGCAATTGGGAATAATGCTGCTATGAATGTTGGTATGCAAAAGACTGTTCAAGTCCCTCCTTTCAATACTTTTAGGTATAGAAAGTGGGATTGCTGGGTCATGGTAATTCTATACTCAGACTTTTCACCGCTGAATTCTACCAAACATTTAAAGATTTAACACAAACCCTTTTCAAACTTCCAAAATAGAAGAGGACAGATTACTTCCTAACTCATTCTATGAGTGAGGCCAGAATTACCCTGATGTCTAATCCAGACAAACATAGCACAAGAAAAGAAAATTTTCTTTATTGGGAGGTTTTTAATTATTGTTTCAATCCCTTAACTTGTTATTGGTCTGTTGAGATTTTCTATTTCTTCTTGCATCACTTTAGGTAATTTATGTGTTTCCAAAACTTTGTCCATTTCGTCTAGGTTTCCTGATTTTTTGGACCATATCTGTTCATAGTTCCCTCTCATAATCCTTTTTATTTCTATGAAATTGGTAGGAACATCCTCCACTTTCATCTTGATGTTAGTTATTTGTGTCCTCTCTCTTTTTTCTTGTCTGTCTAACAAAAGGTTTGCCTACTTTTTTTTATCTTTTTAAAAACACCAACTTTTGGTTTTATTGATTCTGTCATTTTTCCATTATCTGTTTTATTTACCTGTAGTCTAATCTTTACTATTTCCTTCCTTCTACTAACTTTTGCTTTAGTTGCTCTTCTTGTTCCAGTTTCTTTAGGTGTGAAGTTGTGTTATTGATTTGTAACCTTTTTTCTCTTTTAATGTAGGCATTAGAGCTATATAAATTTACCTCTGAGCACTGCCTTTGCTACCTTCTACATGTTTTGGTATGCTGTGTTTTCAATTTCATTCATTTCAAGATATTCCTAATTTCCCTTGTGATTTCTTCTTTGAAATGGAAATGGAGTTGTTTCATTTCCACATATTTGCAAATCTTTCAGTTTTCCTTCTGTTACTGATTTCTAGCTTTTCCATACCATTTGAGAAGATTCTTTGTATGATTTCAATATTTTTAAAATTAATATATGATTGTGGCCTTACATATGGTATATACTGTAAAATGTTCCATTTGCACTTGAGAAGAATGTGTTTTCTGCTTTTTCTCTTTATCTTTGGCATTCAACAGTTTGATTATAAGGTGCTGCATTGTGGGTCTATTTGGAATTATCCTTTTTGGCATTCATTGAACATCTTGGATGTGTATATTCATGTCTTCTGGTAACTTCAGGAATTTTTCACTGAATACTTCTTTAAATCTTCTCTCTGCCCCTTTCTCTCTTTATTTTCCTTCTGGACCTCCCACAATGCCTATTTGGTATGCTTAATGGTGTCTCACAGATTCCTCAGACTCTGTTTACTTTTCTTCATTCTTTCTTTTTTCTACTCTTCAGAATGAATTATTTCAATTGTCTCATCTTCAGATTCACTGATTATTTTTTCTTCTGTCAGCTCTAATCTGTTGTTGACACACTCTAGGGAATTTTTTATTTTAGTTGTCAGGGGTCTTTAACTCCATTATTTCTCTTCAGTTCCCTTTAAAATTTCTGTCCCTTTATTGAGCTTCTCATATTGTTCATTCATTGTATTTCTCATATCTTTTAGTTTTCTCTCTGAGTTTTCCTTTATCTCCTTGAGCGTATTGAAGGTCATTTTTTCTAAAGTCCTTGTTTGGTATGTCCAAAATCTGATTTTCCTTGTTGATGGCTCCTTAAGTTTTATCTTGTTCTTTTCGATGAGCCATCATTTCCTGTTTCTTTGTTTGTCTTGTAATCTTTTTTTAAATTTATTTTTATTGAGATATATTCACATACCATACAGTCATCCATGGTGTACAATCAGTTGTTCACAGTACCATCATATAGTTGTGTATTTACCACCCCAGTCTATTTTTGAACATTTTCCTTACACCAGAATCAGAATAAGGATAAAAAATAAAAGTAAAAAAGAACACCCAAATCATCCCCCCATCCCACCCTATTTTTTGTTTAGTTTTTGTCCCATTTTTCTACTTATCCATCCATACACTGAATAAAGGGAGTGCCATCCACAAGGTTTTCACAATCACACTGTCACCCCTTGTAATCTACATTGCTATTGTCTTGTAATCTTTTTTGCACACTGTACATTTTTTATATTTTAATTTGTTAACTTTGGAACTTCATCCCTGAAATATCTGTTCCTTAAGTTTATATCCAGCTAATGATCTGACAGAGATTTCCTTGCTTGCCAGAATCTAACAAAAACAAACAAACCAAAGCAAAAGGTATGTATATATACCTTCCATGATTTTTACGAATTCACTCTCTGTTAGCTGGTGCTCATCTTCAGAGTTTAGCCCTCTATCAAGAAGATCAGCTTCAGATAGAAACTTCAGGGTCTCCTCTGTCTTTTTTGATCCTTCATCTTGTCCTGGGCTTGTGTTTGTGGCCTTAGGAGTTCTTCCATTTACAGGATTCTTAATGCCCCCTCTACTACCTGTGAAATAGACTTTCCCCCCTCAGCCGTGCTCTATTGTATTTCTTGAAGCCAGTAATCCTTTGCCCCAGGATTTAATTGTTTGGATTTAATTGTTTCTTACACAGCTTTAGCTGTCTGCAGGGCAGGTTTGGGGAGGGCAACCCAGAGAAGAGTGTCCTGGTTCATTCTTTCAGGCAGCCACACGATAGACTGGTACCAACATACAAGCATCAAAGTTGGTGCATAGGAGCTACTCTGCTCCCTCAGTAACAGAGCCAGAGACCCACAGTGGGAATGCAGGTGGATCCACACTGCACTGGGGAGAGAACAGCAAGTGTGCCATGAGCTTCTCCTACCATTTTTAAGTTGTGTTTTCTTGATTTGGCACTTACCCATTTACTGCAAGCTTTTTCTTGAGTTTTGAGGAAGATGACTTTTCCAAGTTTTGTTAGTTATTCAAAGATTCTGTCAGGGAACAGAACCCTGGAGCTTCTTATGCCACCATCTCGATTGACTGGAAGCCCCCAAATTTACTTTTAAAATGTGTTTGACAGAGAAGTAAAAATTACTAATTTGATTAAGTATTGACCTTTAGCCCACATCTATTTAAGTTTTTGCGTGAAGAAATGAGAAATATGCAAAAGACATTTCTGCTATATACGGAAGTATGAAGAAAGCACTGTGCAATTGTTTGAGTTGTGAGCTTAACTAGCCACTTTTAATATGGGACACGATTTTTACTTTAATAGATTGACAAATAGTCAACAATAGTTATTTAGACTTGCATATGATGACAGACATTTTCTCAAAAATAAAGAAAGTTAAAGTCTGCAACATTAAGATAAACTGACAGTATTTGTCACCAATGAAAGCTTTTAGCTTCCTGGCATTTTGTTCTTTGCCCAGCAGCATGGATATTTACCCTATGTGTAGGCATTCAACCAAATTCTAAAAGGGGTCCCTCTCCAGATTTCTGGAACCCTCTGTATACATAGTTCTACTGTATACAACAGAGATTGGCAAACTTTCTCTGTAAGAAGCAATATAGCAGAAATTTTAGGCTTTGCAGGCCACATATGATCTCTATTGCATATTCTTTATAATTATTATTATTATTATCTTTTAAAAATGTAAAAATCTTATTTGAAGCCTGTACAAAAACAGGCCATGACTGGAATTGGCCCACAAACCAGAGTTTGCCAACTCCTGATTTACAGTATTCTGATCCACAATTCCAGATACCTAGCTTCCCTGAAATTCTATTGACTCTCACTAACTTAGTGATTTTACTATGATCTGTTTGGGTCTACCTCCCTGTGTCATCTGAAAATCACTTCCACAGAGGATACCAGGGTACTTATAGAGCTAACTTCATTTGCTTCCCTTCTCTCCAGGATATCAGTCTTGCCCTGCCCGTTGTCCTGGTGTCTGAAAAGCATTATTTTATGTTTAGCCTTTAAACCACTTAGAATATTTTTATGTATGGAGTGAGATAGGAATCCAATGTTATTTTTTTCCATATGGATAATCAATTGTCCTATCACCATCACATTCCCGGTCATCATCAATATTATCTCTTTCATATATCAACTGTATGTATATACTGGGTCTGTTCTGGCTTCTCTGTTATTTCCGTGGTTCTATTTACTTTCTCTCTGTCAATACCACAATTTATTGATCACTAGAGCTTTTGACCATTGGTATATGGTAGAACTCATTCTCCTACATTGTCTTCTTCTTCAGTAGGATTTTGGTTATTCTTATCACCCTCTATAAATTTAGAATAAATTTGAGAACTTTTAAAAAACTGTGGAAAATTTAATTAACACTGCATTGAATCTAAAGATCATTATGGATTATCGTCATACTCACAGTATTGAACCTTCTTATTCACAAACATGGTGTATTTCTCTTATTTAGGTCTTCCTTGAAATCTTTCAATAAAGTTTTATATATTTCCCAGAAAGTCATGCACATCTTTTGTGAGACATTCCTAAGTGTCTTATATTTACCTTTGTAAATATTATATTTAGTAAAATTATGTTTCTTAACTCTGAATTATTGTTGTTGTGATACACAATTTTATATTGTTCTTTTTATTCAATAATCTTATTAAATATTATCAAATTACATTTTCAATTCTGATGATTTTTATATTCTTTGGGATTATCTATGTGTACTACCAAGTTATGTACAAATAATTATGGTCTTCTTTTTCTTGTTATTTTCTGTAAAAGATATATTCCATTTGTTCTTCCAGATACACCTTCATGCCCTGTTGAGTTAGTCCTATCTTGCTTTTTTAAGAAACCTATGCGTTAGAAATTATTATTTTATATAATTGTGAAATTAGGTGTTTGTTACTACTTGTTTATTTATTCATTAATTAGGCAAGATACCTGATAAAATGTGGTAATGGAGAGGCCCCAAAATTCAATGGCTTAAACAAGAAAAAAGTTTACTTCTCTCTTTCTTTACGGTATAAATGAAGGCGACTCAGACTGGTTACAAGGGTACACATCTTAACAAGGGCACATATCTCTGGATCCAGGATGTCAGGTCTGCCATTATCATCTTTTAGTCTTTGGGAAAGGGAAACGTGCCAGTTTGAATATGTTATGAGCCCCAGGAAAGTCTATGTTCTTTAACGCAATCTTGTAGGATTAGACTTATTATGGGTGGGATCTTTTTTTTTAATAAAGAAAAACAATTTTATTGAGATATATTCACATAGCATACAATCATCCATGGTGTACAATCAGCTGTCCACAGTTCCACCATATAGCTGTGCATTTGTCACCCCAATCTATTTTTGAACATTTTTGTTACACCAGAAAGAATTATGGGTGGGATCTTTTGATTTGGTTGTTTCCATGGAGATATGACCCACTCAACTGTGGGTGAGACCTTTTGACTAGATTATTTCTGTAGAGGCGTGACCCCCGCCCATTTAAGATAGGTCTTGATTAGTTTACAGGAGTCCTTAAGAGAGCTCAGGGGCTGCCACAGACCCAGACACTTAGAGATGCAGACAGAAAGATGTTTGGATATGCTAAGCTAAGAGATGAAGTCCAGAGTTTTCCCCAGAGAAGCTAAGAGATGCTTAGAGAGAAATGCCCTGGGACAGCAAGCAAGGCTGCACAGAAGCTAAGAGAGAGAAGCTAAGAGAGACAGAAGCCCAGAGACATTTTGAGGAAAGCCATTTTGAAACCAGAACCCAGGAGCAAAGGACCAGCAGACACAAGCCATATACCTTCCCAGATGATAGAGGTGTTCCGAGCACCATCAGCCTTTCTTCAGTGAAGATATTCTCTTGTTTATTCCTTAGTTTGGACACTTTTATGACCTAAGAACTGTAATTTGTAACCTAATAAATCCCCTTTATAAAAGTCAATCCATTTCTGGCATTTTGCATAACAGCAGCTTTAGCAAACCAGAACAGGAAAGGACCAAGAAAACACACTCATGTCCATTTGAAGGGTATACCCCCAAAACAACACATATTACTTCTGCTTATTTCTAATGGAATCAAGATGGCCCCCCAAGATTCAATGGAAGCTGTAAAGGGCAGTTTTTATGTGGGTGGCCATAGATATACTCAGCTCTAGCAGACATTGTTGTTAACTGTCCAAACTCCCTGGATTCTATTTTACCTGTTCATCATGCCCATCTCCCAGATAATCTGGGTATTGTTACTAAGGGCTCACACCTACATCCTTCTCAAGAGGCTTGTCCTTGGGGACATGGAGCCAATTGCAGAAGGCTACAAGAAGTTACATCCTTCCCCACCCATCCCCAATCAGCCTGTAGCAAATGACTTCTGGTGCAGAGCATGAAAGTCCAGCTCCCTTGACTCAAGTCTATAGTATAATGTTGATGCCAAAGATCTTCCTAGGAGCAAGCCATGCCTAGATTTCATTATAATCACATCCTTGCTAAACGTCTTCCCCTTTCCTATCCTGCCATCCTCACACTCATTCAAGTTTCTCCCGAGTTTGTTCCCTTAATAAGTTACTTGAATATGAATCACTGTCTCAGAATTTGCTTGTAGGGAATAACCCTAGTGGGTGCTGGAGCTGCCTTGTATCAGCTCAAGAGAGACAGTTAATT
>PVKY010007329.1:0-15038 GCA_004027775.1 Bradypus variegatus | reverse complement strand
TTTGCCTGACTAGCACTCTAGCCCCTCCAGCAGAGAGATTGTTCTGGCTTTAAAATACCTCTCTAGTTAATTCCCTATGATAAAGGGGCTGCACCTGCACACACAGAGACACACATCCAGAGCGGGTTACCAGGTGTCCTCCCAGAATATTGCTCTGGCCCTTCCTCAAGCCCCTCAGCCCACGGCAGCAGAGAGCAAGCAACACTGGGCCATCCTTCCCTGCTTGCTGGGACCGTCAGGTGCCCTAGAATGTTCTGAACCAAGCAACTCCCAGGACAAGACCATTTTCACCAGTTCCTGAGGTTGCACACCTTGCATCCTCGTGATCAGCTCCTCTGATCAGAATCACTCCTCCAAATCCATCCACTCATTCATTTACCAGGCACTGAGCACCTATTATGGACAGATTCTGTGCTGGGTGCCAGAGACCCTTGAGGACAAAGGGGATGGGGTCCCAGATCTGGAGGAGTTTACGGTGTGCCAGACAGATGGTGAGTAGGTAAATCATGGTCCAGGGTGACTGGGATTCTCAGAGGGGTGGGGCAGTGTCTGATAAGGCACAAGGAGGCAGAGGTGAGATACCACCTGGGGTTAGAGGACAGACTCCATGGATGAGGTGATCTGGGGCTGAGCCTGCAGAGTGAGTAGGGGTCTTCTATAAGGCAGACCAGGGGACAAGGCACTCTTGGTGGAAGACTTCATTAGTAACACACGGATGGATAAAGCCACATGGCATGGGCAGGGACATTCTGGTGGATCAGTGGTGGATATTTGGAGGATTCAATTGTAAGACATGGCGAAACTATGCTGTCTGGGGAGTTTCAGGAGGCAGATTTTAGGGCGTGGGTGCCCCTTTGTCTGAGCATGAGATGCGCAGGCCCCAGCAGCCTGACACCCCAGCTGGGCACAAATGTCCTAGGGCACATCAGTTTCAAGTACATGAGACTCTCTTCTGCTCAGGCCAGGCCAGCTCCCTCGGTGCTTCCTACCCCACCCCACCCAAAAACAACTGAGGTGCTCCAATTTTTGTGTATCTTGCTCTTAGGCAAGTGTCTCCGCCCAAATCCCACTCCCAGATCTGCCCTAAATCCCACACCATCTTCTCATTTCAGAGTCTGTGAACTGGTGGCACAAGAAGCAAAACATGCTCAGAGTTATGACAATGTCTTCATGGATTAGTTTGTTTTATAAAAAGACTTGAGCGTGTACTTTTCCTCCTAGTATGAAGGGTAGGGCTATGGGAGAAATATGCACATAAAAAACAGAGAAGAAAACTTGCTGTTATGCAAACAAAAAGAGAAATTATGTAGGCAGTTGGATGGAATTCTGTGTGTTGGTCAGAGATTTAATACTGGTTATGAATGAATATATCAAATCCCAATTTTGCTGTATAATTGTATAATTTATTGAATTAATGCGTTTTATACTCAATTTATATGAAAATAAATTTGATTAGCATAGAAGCAGCCACTTAATGTATAAATGGGGTTTCTATAGTCATATTCTGATGCTATTTCAAGACAACAAGCAAAGAAGGAAAGGAAAAGA
Source organism: Bradypus variegatus (assembly GCA_004027775.1). NCBI lineage: Eukaryota > Metazoa > Chordata > Mammalia > Pilosa > Bradypodidae > Bradypus > Bradypus variegatus. The sequence goes on along the minus strand of PVKY010007329.1, from coordinate 13,490 downwards.
TTTAAGGTGAGGCGGAAAAAGAAGAGAAATGGGAGGCAGAGCAGGAAAAGAGAGGAAGAGACTCAAAAGCAGGAGGAGAGGGAGGACAATGTATGGAAATGACAGTTCTTCGCAGTTAGAGAACTCGTGGTTATTCCCTCTAATCTCCACAGTACGTGGCACTGCTCTTGGCACATGGTTTGTACTAAATCAATCTTTTCAATTGAATTTAGTCAGAAAGCTGGAGTAGAGGAAAGAAGGAGAGGGAATTAGAGTTAGAGACAGGAATAAGCAAAGGGGCAGGAGGGATTATGACGGGAACGAGGTGGATGGTGAGGAGGAGCAGGGAATGGAGTAAGGGCAGAAAAGGAAGGAAAGGGGACGTGGCGGAGTGTGGGAGACAGGATCATGGTGCCTCCCAACAGGGTCCACGCCCTAATTCCCAGAACTTGAGACTAAGTTAACTCCCGTGGCAGCAGGGACTTTGCTGATGTGATTAAATTAAGGGCTTTGGGATGGGGAGATTATGCTGGATTATGCGGGTGAGCCCAAGTGAACACAAGGGCCCTTATTAGAGGGAGGCAGGAAGGCCAGAGTCAGAAAAGGAGAAGCCACGATGGAAGCAGAGGTGTGCGTGCGTGTGTGTGCATGTGTGTGTGTGCGTGCGTGTGTGTGCATGTGTGTGCATGTGTGTGCGTGCGTGTGCGTGCGTGCGTGCGTGTGCGTGTGTGTATGAGGCACAGAAAGAGAGAGATTGGAATTTGAAGACGGAGGAAGGGTGCACAAGCCAAGGAATGAGGGTAGCCTCTAGAACACAGACAAGACAAAGAGAAGGATTCTCCTTTAAAGTCTCCAGAAGGAACAGCATCCTGCAAACCCATTTTAGGCTTATGACCTCCTGGACTGTCAGAGCATAAATATGAGTAGTTTTCAGCAACTAACTTTATGGTCATCTGTTATAGCAGCAGTAGGAAACAAATACATAAAGGATGGAGAAGACAGTTAAAAATAAGAAAGGAGAGGGTGATGTGGGAGACGTGGAAGAAGGGAAGATGACAAAGATTAGGAATTGTGTGTTTGGTGACATCACGGAATACCACAGCCCCTCAGAGTGGAGTTCCAGTCTGCCCCTGGGAAGTTCTCATGAACCATCTTGTGGGAATGAGTTTAACTCTATAACCCATGAAAAGACTGCTGATACCTTTCCACCTCACCCCATTTCACCTGGAAAGATCTGAAATGTGGGTCCGTCTAGCACAGAGGTACCACATTCAGGGTGACTGAGATGGGGCCAGGCCATGGTCTTTGCAGCAATTACTCATGGGACCTTCCCCAAGAGTGGCCTGGTCACACCTCACAAAGTGGGTCCTGAACATATCAGGCAGCACACAGCTGAGCTGCCCCTGAAGGCTAGAGCAAACTCTTGGTCTGCAAAGACAGGGTAGTTGTTTGCAGGGCTGGCATCCCTGGCTCCTTATTAAATCGGTGTAGTGAATATGTGTTAAAATCCTGTGGCTCAATCACTGTGCTGGGTGCTGCAGCAGAGAGAAGACTTCCAAACAGTGTCCATTTTATAATTGCGTGGACATGGAGAAGGCAACTGTACATACAACTGGCAACTACTACACATCAACCTCTGTGCTCAGTGATCAACAAATATTATTTAATTTAACTTGACAGTTTTTAATGTAGTTATTACAATCCCCATTTTCCTGGGCAAGGATGCAAAGTCTCAGAATGCAGCATAACTTGTCCGTACCACATGGAAAAGGACGGAGCATGGGGTAGCCCAAGTTAGAAAGGAAGACACTGAAGGTGAGTCCCTTTCCATGTCTTGTTTTCTGTGTGCCTCAGTGTCCAGAATGAAAACCAAACTATTTAGTATAGTAAATAAGTGTTTGTTGAATAAATGAGTGAGTGGCAAAAGATAGAGATGAAGTCTTTGAGGGCTTCTAAGGGGAAAGAGGTCTCTGTGGAAGAACAGAGCATTCACCATGGAACCGGAACAAGGGGCTGTATCTCGAAGGGTGGGGGAATGAGGAGGAGGAGATGGGTGGTGGCAAGGGTACAAACACATCTTGTTGCAGGAAAGGCTCTACTTCCTCCCTAAGTCTCTTAGGCCCACCTCATTTGATGGCCACGTCCCTCCTCTCCTGGTCTTTGCTCGTGCCACTTTCCATACCGGCATGACCTCAGCCTTCTGTTCCCTAAGAGGATGCTCACGTTCCCTCAAGGCTCCCCTGGCCTCTTCTCTCCCTCCTCAGAACTCCTCCTTCACCTGTAGTCGGTTTAGGACACTCAGCCACCTTTTGAAAGGACCTCTTGATGAATATAGAAGAAACATACATATTTAATTTGTGGGTGGCATGGAAGAAGTAACAATATATTGGCTAAGCAAAAACTTAGGAAAAATATAAGGACTAAAAGTCAATTTAGAAAAGTAGCTGAAGTCAACAAAATTTAATTCAGCGAAGTCATTTATTTGTTTAATTCAACACGTGCCGTTGGGGGGCACCCTGAGTGCTGGGAATCACGATAGTTCTAGAGCTACACTATGGGTGAGATTCATCGGCCTCCAGGGGAAGAGCTCACAGTCTGTTGGAGAAAATAAAGGTAGAAATAGATGGTTCAGAAACATGACAGTGAAGGCTCTGATGGATGCACCAAAAGTGCTAGGGAGCCAGAGCCAGGAGCTGCTCCACCTTCCTGACAGTCAGGGAAGTGAAGCGGTACTTAAACTGCACGTTCAAGGCGTGGATAGGAGGTTTCCCAGTGGAGAAGAGAGGGAAGCATTCCAGCCAAAGGAAGAAACAGTCTCTGTACAAAAGGCACAGAAATGTACGGTGTTTTAGGGGAAGCTGAGAAAGTTCCCAGGTGGGAAACCATAATACAGCTTTCGATAATTGTCATGAAAGAAATAAAACTAATGAGAGAGAGAGGGGGGAGAGGGGGAGAGAGAAGAGAGAAACTGTCAGGAAGAGCTCTGGAGATGTGTGATAGCTCAGTTGGGAAGGGACTCTGCAGAGGTGATGACAGAAGGATGTCAACTTTTTCAAAATGCTTGGGAAGAATGTTCCAGGGCAGGGGCTTAGCAAATGCAGACATGATGCAGCAGCCAGGGCTTTGTCAGATTTTCTCCCAACCCCTCCACCATGGCTGTTTCCAAGTTTGGCCCCTCCCCAGCCCCTAGCTGCACCCTGTAGACATCAGCAGGTCAGGGGTGTGTCAGAGGGGTTCTGAGAAGTGTCCAGGGAGATGTGGTACCTGAAGTGCACATCGAGCTACACCTTGCACACCAGCAATTGGATGTCCCTCAGGCCCCTCAAATGTCCCATGCCCCGAGTTCATCTCTTTCCTTCCCAAAGTCCCCCTTTTCCTGTCATCTCCACCCAGTGACCCCACAACTGTCCCTTCGGTGGGCCAAGCTGGAAATCCAAAGCCAACTTGGCCAACTCCATGGTGAGGCTCTCTGAGTTCTAGGGCGCTTTGGCTCACAAGCCCAGTCCTTCCTCCCAGCACCAGGACTTCAATCCATTCCTGCAGCTGCCTTCTTGCTGGTGATGCTGACCTCGGCATATTCCCTGCAGCGCATTCTCTCTACAATGCAGCAAGGAGGATCTCAGAGCAACTGTCGTGTTCCGTCATTGTCGTAGTCGTCACCATCATCATGGTGGTTAATCAACATTATCGCAAATGCAAATCTGACTTGCCATGCCCTGCCCACACTCCTTTTGCTGCCCCCGGTGCCTCCACGAAAAGTCCACAATATTTCTTCCCATGCACGCCTATCCAGCCTCTTCCCACCCCTCCATCACTCTGGACCCTTCGCAGGCCCCACGCAGACCGAGCTCCTCCGCGCCTCGGGGCGCCCACACTGCTCTCCTGGGGTTGGGAATCCCCTCCCCGCCGCCCCTCCTGCCAGCCCCTTCTGCTTTACCAGGACTCAGCCCGACATCCAAGGCCTGCCCTGCCGCCCCGGGCCCGCGTCGCTCCTCTTGGTTCTCTGAGAACAGCTCCAGTTTCCCCCGCCACAGCACTGCGACGGCTTCTATGCGGTTGTGGCTCCTGGTGGATAGCGCTCTCGCAGGAACAGTCAAAAAACTGTGTTTGTGTTGCCGCGCCGAGCGCGGTTCAGAGCGCATGGTGCCGCTCATGCAGTGTTTGCCAGGTGAAGGCACAGCCCTCCTCTGAGGCCCTTCCCTCCTCCATTGCTTCCTTTAACGAACTCCTACAAGGCCTGGCCTGTTTTCGCTTTCCCCACCACGCTCTTGACCTTTCCTCCTTTCCTTAACTCCCTAGTCCCGGTCCCTCCTGCTGCTTCAGCCGGAGTCTTGTATTATTGCCTATTGCGTACACTTCAGCCCTGTGCCAACTGGGAGCCGCCGAGGGGCATGGATGGATGTACTCATCTTAGGATAGATCGTAGCAACGGGTAGGCAAGGATTCAGTGAATTTACTGAATAAGTGAGCCATCGATTGAATAAATGAAAAAAATATATACTGGTGGCCAAAATGTCACCTACGTAAACATAAGGGGACGGAATATCCCTTTTTGTTAAGGACTGAAACCAAACACCTCTAATGCCAGTGTTTGCACAGCCACCAGGCCTGACTGCGAACCAGGAAGAGATAAGAAAGAATTATGGAATTTCACAAGTGCCATAATTATCTCCATTTTGAGGTTTCCTTTCAACAGCAGAAATAGGACTAACACACGATAAGTAAGAGAATGTGAGTGTATGAATAATGCATCATTATGCCAGGATGCTGGAGGAGGGGAAGACAACACATTTCAATCCCATCACGTCCTGGCTGAAAGTGAAATTTTAAGAAAAGCAGAATGTTGTGAGCTTAATTAAATTTTGGCAGGGCTTCCCATGGAAGAGGAGACTTTTGTGAAAATAAATGTATACAGTGGAAATGATGTCTGAATATTTAACTATGTCGCTTGTTCAAGCCTAGGAGAGTCCTTCAGGCTGTCCTCACCCCTAAAGCCTTCAATCTTCTAACCCCCTTGAGCTCACAGTGATTAATGTGATTTCTGGTATTCTACACCTCAGCCCTGCACCGAGGCAGGTGGGGAAGACACTCCTGCCAGTCTGGATTATCTGTTCTTCTCCACTGCCTGAGCAAGAAGAAAAAGTCCTGTTGAGTTTGATCTATTAAAATTTTGAATCTGCTGATTATAGTAGTTTAACCCCAATAATATGTTCTTTGTACATAAAATGTTCATTCTGTGACTTAATGCCAAATGACACTGCACTGTTGTTATACGATTACGTGTGTGTGCACACACGAGTGAGTATAATATTTCCAACCAAAGCCTTTGGATCAGGACCAAGACACACACTTTTTTCTATACCCTTCAATATTTGAGACGGAACTTGCACTTTCTCCCTGTCTGTTCTTTGGACAAAGTTTTGTTCTATTTCTTCTTTAACATATTTGGAAGGATTGACTAGTAAACCCATTTGGGCTAAAAGTTCTTTATGTAAAATATTTTAAATTATAGATTCAATTCCTATAATAATTATTAGGACTATTCACATGCTCTATTTATTTTTATATCTATTTTGGAATATTGTGTCTTTTCTATAAATCTATTCATTTCCTTTATTTTTTAAATTTAGTGGCATAATATTGTAATATGTCTTCCTATAATCATTTTTATGAGATGTATGATCTATGCCGATATCTTTTTTTCAGTCTGAGTGATTTTTACTCTTTTGTTTGTTTTTGTTCTTGTTAATTCTTACCATTAGCTTATCATTTCTAGTACTCTTTTCAAAGAATCAGTTTTTTGCATAGCTGATTATCACTATTGATATATGTTTTCTATTTCAATAATCTTATTTGTTATAACTTTCTTCTCATTTTTGAGATTCATTTGCAATTTTCCTAACTTGAGATCATAGATCCTTAACTTGAAGTTTTTTTTTCCAAATAAATTAAGATAAGAACAGCCAATTTTCACACATTTTGATATAAAAATTTTAACATTTTGCTCAAAATATTTTAAAATTTCTATTGTGACTTCTTTGACCCTTAGATTACTTAGCAAAGTATCAATTTCAAAATATTTCATGGATTTTCTAATTGTGTTTCTACTATTCATTTCTTCCCTAATTCTTTGGTGGTCAGAAAACATACTCTGAATTCAGTCTTTTTAAATTTATTTTAACTTGCTTTATGTCTCAGCACATTATCAATTTTGGAAACTGCTCTCAACGCGGGTTGAAAAGAAAGCATGTTTTGCACTGTCACATCCAGTATTATACATAAATTCCATTAGGTCAAATTTGTTAATAATTGTTATATCTTCTGTATCCTTACAGCTTTTTAGCACCTTGATTTATCAATTACTGAAGATGTGTGCTGATATTTTCCACTAAAAATGCGGACATTTCTACTTCTTTTATTTCTATCACATTTTTATATATTTTGAAGCTATATTATTGGGTGATACAACACTAAAATTTTTATATGTCCCTAATGGAAATTACTTATTTAATAATAAAAGGTCTGTTTTATTCTTAGTAATGCTCTTAACATAAAGCTTACTTGTCTGAAACTGGTATAGCTGTATTTGCTTTCTTTATCTCTGCATTGCATGTATATATTTTTCAGTCATTTATTTCAGACATTTTCTATTATTTTATAATTTGTACCTCATGTAAGCAGAATTCATTCTGGTCCTTTAATTTTTTAAAATCATGTTTGACACTAATGCTATTTTATATGGAGAAATTAGTCCGCTTAACTTAATGAAATTCCTTGCATTATGAAGTTGCCTACTCTGCTTGTTCAATGTTCTTTTTTCTATACTTCTTTGCCTTTTGTGTATCAGTCTTATGTATTAGTTTATTTTTATATGCTCTCTACCTTTGCTAGCTTGTTGGTTGAAATGAATTTACTATTGCTTTTATGGTAAACCTATAGATAGTAATAGGTATTTGACTTTATGAAGTCTGTAATAAAAATGCTCTCTTTTAATTTCACCTCCACCAATGATTCCTTTAACTTTTTTAAAGTGTTATTACAGAACTTATTTACTTTCCTCAAACACACTCTTGAGTGAATTGCACAGGAACCGAGGCCACTTGCCAAGGTTTGAGGCTGGCTTTCGGCTTTCTAGCTGTGGGTCTTGGGGTGGGTTACCTCCTACTTGGGTACACTGGCAGTGACCTACTTTAGACACATGTTTAGCATGTAGTGAGTGATTAGTGGATGCTGGCCACTGTTGTACATTGCCTCTGTGCCTTTGTTCATGCAGAGCTCCCTGCCTGTCCTGTTCTTCCTCTATCGCCTGCCTTATTGATAGAGTAATGGCTAAGAGCATGGATGCAGCTAAGGTTCAGTCTGGATTATAAATCCAGTTATGCCAGTTGTGATCTTGGGCAAATTACTTATAGTCACCAACACTCAATTTCCTCAGCTGTTAAGTTGGGAGTAATAACATTTACGCATAAGGATGTGTTGTGGATTAAAAAGAAAAATAAACATTCAGGTTCCTGCTTCACTGCCTAACACATAATACAAGTGCTCATGAAATATTACCTTTAAATTTTCAATAGCATTATTAAGGAGCTAATTTAGACTATGAATTATTAAAATTAATAAAAATTGGCAACTTGACCATCTCCAAGTACAAATACCTTAGAAATGCCTCAGACAACGTCACCTAAATGGTTCATCACTCCTCAGCTGCTGTGACTGAATGATGTTAACAATTCATAGTTGACCCTTCTTTAGAGAATTGGCCCTTCACAAATGAGATTTGCCCTACCCAAGAGTAAGCTATTATCAGACTGTAGCTAATATCAGACTCGGAAGTACAAAAGGCAGGCCACATTGCCTCTGGGTGGAACCGATTCTGTGGTACTAATCTGGAGATTAGTGATGGGGTAAGTCTGAGGTTGTCTCCAGATGAGATTATAATTTTGCTTACATGTTGATCCTTGCCCTGTACTATATCCCTTGACTTTCCTCTTCCTCAGAGCACTCCCTCTGTATATCAAACAAGAATGCACATCTCAAACTTTGCTTCTAGAGAACCCAATCTAAAACACCTGCCTCTCTCTCTCATCCTCTCCCAGGACTCCAATTACATATGGATTAAAATTTTCATTATGCTCCATGTGTCTTCTAAGCAGCCGTTGTTTTTTCTCCGTGTGTTAGTCTGTCTGGCATCTTCCAGTTAATTAACTCTCTATTCAAAGGTGCTAATCTTATATTAAATTTTAAATTCAGTTATTTTTTTCTGTTCCACAATTTTAACTAATTTTTTAAAAAATATTTTTTTCTCTGTTGAAATTTTCCACACTGTCATTTAATTTTTGAATATATGTATCACAATTATTTAAAGTCCATTTGGATAATGCCAATATCTCTGTTTTCTATTAAACTGTCTCTATTAGTCTATTTTATTTCTCTTGATTTTTAGTCATTTTATCTGTCTTCTGGTGCATGGCAAGTTTGGACTGAATGCAAGGCATTGAGTATGAAATACAGAGACAGAAGTTTCTGGATGATATTGCCTTCCTTCAGAGAAGACTGGTGTTTGCTTCTGGCAGTCAATTAAGGTAAGGCAGATCCCCTTAATCCAATCAGAGACCAAGGAGTCTCACACCTGAGCTCCAGATTTTCTGCAGGCTGTCTCATTTGCAGGTTTCATTTATTGTGTGTAGCACACTTCCTGGGCTCAATCAGAATCACTGGACTTTTACCAGCGTCTTTTCCTGTTTACAGATTTTGCTTTCCAATTTTGTCCTCCTAAGCCCAGAAGACTGCAAGAATCTTTTCTTAGCTTTTGTGCTTCTAAGATTCCTCTTCTCGAGTAAGAGAATTTGAGAACTGGCAAATATCTTCAGGAGCAATCCAGTGCTACATACAGGACTCTGGTCTTTCCAGGACCCTGTCCTTCAAGTCTCTGCTACCACCGTAGCTCTCCAATGTATTCAAGAAGCTGTTTTATATATTTTAACAAGATTTTCCAGCCATTCTGGACATGTAGGTTACAACATAAACCGTTATTATCCAAAGCAGAAAACGTTTCTGCTAGGCTAAACTGTGAATATTAATTGGAAATAGGGGAAATGTTGTTACTATAACAAAAAAAGAGTTTACCAGAAAGTTTAATTTTATGGTAATATGGAGGTAGGTTTGAAAAGGTATATTGGGGTCAAAAACACCTCAGTAAGTTATGGCTATGAGTATGAAAATAAGGTAAATATAGACAAACACTCTAATGAAACAACCAAAAATTCTTACAAAGTGTTCAGAATGTAGCATCTGCTCAATGGCACAAAATTATCAGTGCCACACTACTAGCCTGGCACTCTCACATGGTCTTGTGCCTTGCATGTAGCATGAGTTACTCAGTATTGGTTGTGGTGTGGCTAAGACCTAATACCTCTGAGCTATTGCAACTAGTAAGATGGTATTTAATGGGTATGCACAGGAAATGCTATGGCTCCCATATTTATCCCATTTTTATGACTTTACAAAATCTGAGTTAAAAGAACTTTCTACTAGGTGGTGCAAAATGGTGGAACAGGCAATTTTACAAATCTCTCCCCCTCTAGAAAAATCAAAGAGCTGAAGATAATGGCTGGAATTAACCATGTGGTAACCCTTGAACCAGAACAGACTTTTAGAATAACTGCAGCAGTGCCAAAGAATGGGAGAAGATGCCAGGAGTTCAGCTTCTGGAAGTGAAAGCATGAGCCAGTGATCAGCCCTCCATTGCTCAGCCCAGTGGCAACGGCTACAGAAATGGAAGCAGCCGTGGCGATGTTATCTGGATTCTGAGAGTGCCATGGTGCTGGGGCTGGCAGAGGAAACCTAAAAGTTGGGGTTGAGTTTTGAGGTGGGACTGGGAGATGCATGAAAAAGCTGGCCTCAGTTTTGGTCCTGTATTAGCTGGGGTTCTCTAGGGAAACAGAACCAACAGTAGATAGCTGTAAATAAGATATTTTTTAAAAGCATCTCATGCAACTGTGGGGATGCATGAGTCCAAATTCCATAGGGCAGGATGCACAAGTCCAAATTCCATAAGGCAGAATGCACAAGTCCAGTTCCACAGGGCAGGGAGCGGGCTGACAACTCCAATGAAGGTCTTCAATGAACTCCCCAGAAGAGGCTGGCTGGTTGAAGAAGAAGTGAAAGTTCTTCTCTTCTCCATTAAAAGTCTTCAACTGATTGGGTTAAATCCAGCTGATTGTATTCTGTCATTGCAGAGACACTCCCTTTGTTGATATCAGCTACAAATGCAATCAATTGACTGATGATTTAATAAACCAGCCTTCTGGTTTATTAAGCAGCCACAAATGTCCGTGCAGTAATGGTTAGCCCAGTGCTTGCTTGACCAGGCACCTGGGCACTGTCACCTGGCCAAGTTGACACATGAGGCTAATCATGAAAGGTCCTCTGGGCAGCAGAACTTCCAGTCTCCCAGAACTACCCACCTGGATGTACAGAGCTAGTGAGCCTTCTTCTGCTGTTGCTGTTTTTTCCTTTGACTGTTTGGGTGTTTCCTGGTCTGGGAGATCCCCGAGGGCACTGATGACAGCCTGGGTTCAGCCCTCTATGCAGGGGCAGTGGCTTCTGGCCTCACACCAGCATCTACCAGGACATAAATACCTAGTGCACTTTTCTGTTGGTTGGGTTTCTTCTTTTTGTTTCCTGTGTTGTTTATTCCAGTGGATCTCTGAGAGCACAGCAAAGATGCTAGACCTTGATTCTCTCAGAAGCAACATCTTCTGGCCTTATACCAGCATCTATACGGACTTAAAAAGTCAGTGCACCTTTTTTTTTCTTTTTGATTTCATTAATTGTTTTTTTTTCATTGTCTGTTTTATAATTTTGTGTCTGTTAGGTCCCTATGGTATGAGTAGGGATGTTGGCCTAGGCTTTGCCTTTAAAGCAGCAGCTTCTGTCTTCCCAAAAGCACATAACAATAGACTTGAAGAGACAGTGCACATCATTATTATTTTCCTTGCTTTTTTGGTTGGTGTTTTACCTGTTTGTCAGTATTTTCTTCCTTTTTTCCCTCTCTTTATTTCCTTCCTTTTTTTTATTTCTTTTGCTTTTTCTTGTTCTACTCTGGAAGACTGAAGAGTGTGAAAACTAGATTTTGAGAATAACCACAACATAATGCTCAGAAAGTCTAGTTCTAAACAAAAAGATTACAAAATACACAAGGGGAGAGTAAAGTATGCCCCTGTTATAGGAAAAAAGAATTTGACAGAAAATATTTTGGAGGACATGCCATCTCTGGAATACTAATAGAAGATCTTAGAACAACTCTTATAAAGAGAATCTAAGAACTAAAGGAAAATGTGGAAAAAAAGGTAAAGAAAATCAGGAAAACAATATATGAACAAAATGAGAATAGAAATTATTTAAAAAAACAGAAATTCTGTAACTTAAAAGTACAAAAATTGAAGTGAAAATTTCAGTAGAGGGATTTGAGAGCAGATTGGAGGAGGCAGAAGAAAGAATCAGCAAATTCAAAGACAAGACAATTGAAATTGCACAGACTGGGGAGCACGAAGAGAAAAAAAAATGAAAAAAAAAATGAACAGAGAGTGAGGATCCCATGGGGCACCATCGTGAGTGCCAATATATGCATCATATCAGCTCCAGAAGAAAGAGAGAGATAAAGTACCAGTAAAAATATTTGAAGAAATAATGGTAAAAACTTCCCGTTTTTGAAAAACAACATTAGGATACAAATCCAAGATTCTCAACAAATGCCAAGCAGGATGAACCCAAACTTATCTACACCAGGATATAGTGTGATCAAACTTTCAAATCCATGGACAAAGACAGAGTCTTCAAAACAGCAGGAGAGAAGCCGTGTGTCACAAAGGATCCTTAGTAAGGTTGACATCTGATTTCTCAATAAAAATCGCAGAGGCCAGAAGGCAGTGGGAGAACATATTTCAAGTGCTGAAAGAAAAAAAAGAAAAACTATTACCCAAGAATAATATACCCACCAAAGTTGTCCTTCAGTGATGATGGAAAAATTATTTCCAGACAAAAACTGAGGGATTTCATTACCACTAACCCTGCCATACAGGAATTACTAAAGGGAGTCCCGCATGTTGAAAGGAAAGGCCACAACAGTATCTCAATGCTGGATGAAGAAATAAAGACCCATGTATAATATATGGGCAAATATAAAGGCCAATACTGTTTCATTTTTCATTTCTCATTACTGTCTTTTACTTTCTATAGGGCTTAAAACTCAAATGCACAAAAAGCAATTGTAAATTTTTGTTACTTGGCAAACAATGACTAAAGATGTAATTTGTGAAAAGAACAACATAAAAAGAAGAGTTACAGGAATATAGGTACAAAATATGTGCAGGCTGTTAAAGTCAACTAAATTTAAAAGATTTAGAATACTAAATATAATCCCCATGGTAACCTTAAAGAAAATATCTAAAAATCTACACAAAAGGAAAGGAAAAGTGATTCAGAATAACTCATTATAAAAGATGATCTAAACAAAAAGGAAGGCAATAATGGAGAAAAGAAGGGACAGAAAGTCTAAGACTTCACAACCACCACCAACACCACACAAACAATTAGCAAAATGGCAGAAATAAATCTTGCCTTACCAGAAATTCTCTTAAGTGTCAATGGATTAAATGATTAAACTCTCCAATCAAAAGGCAGAGATTGGGAGACTTGATAAAGAAACATGTCCCACATATATGATATTTACAAGAGACCCATCTTAGATCCAAAATGGATACAAAAAAAGTAGAGAGTGAAAGGTTGGAAAAATATTTCATGCAAATAGTTATTAAAAGATAGAGGAAGTAGCAATGTTAATATCAGAGAAAATAGGCTTTAAGTTAAAAATTGTTACAAGAGACAAAGAAGGATATTACAAATTGATAAAAGGGTCAATTCAGCAAGAAGATTTAACAATTATAAACATGTAGGCACCTAACAGCAGAGTGCCAAAATATATGAAGCAAGCATTCACAAAATTGAAGGAAGAAATAGTTGTACAATAATACTCGGAGATTTCAATACACAACTTTTAATTCTGCATAAACATATAAACAGAAGCTAAATAAGGAAATAGAGGACTTGAACAACAATATAAATCTACTAGATTTAACTTACATACATAGAACACTTCACCCAACAACAGCAGAATAAACATTCTTTTTAAGTGCACATGGATAATTCTCCAGGACAGACCCATGTTATTGGCATTCCAAAAATGTCAATACATTTTAAAAGACTGAAATCATTAATCAATAACAGAAGAAAAGCTAAAACATTTACAAGTATGTGGAAATAGTTTTAAACATACTCTTAAACAACTTATGGGTTAAAGAAGAAATTACAAGGGAAATTAGAAAACACTTAGAGACAAATGAAAGAAATGACACAGTATAACAAAACTTATAGGGGGCAGTGGAAGTGGTGTTCTGAGGGAAATTTATAGCTATAAATCCATATATTAAAAATACAAAAATCTCAAATTA
>PVKY010007328.1:0-15039 GCA_004027775.1 Bradypus variegatus | reverse complement strand
CCCCTCTCCTCTTTGGGGCCTCTCCAGTTAGATTCCGTGGTCAGCCTGAGTTGCCAATTAATGATGGGGGTGGAGACAATGTTCGCTGCGATCTCGGCTTTTCTTCCAATGCCAAACTTGCATCCGATGTGTGACTGGTTACTGGACTCCCCGACAACACTGTTTCATATAGTTCTTGGGTAGTTGCCAGCTGCTCTGGCACGCTGGCATCGCTGGCTCTGCACCGCACGGGAAATCATGGGTTAGGACGGCTTTCGGCGGCCACCCGCGGGCTGTGAGAGGGGATGGCGGAGACGCGCGGGCACCGGAATCCAGCGCGCCGCCACCGGGAACTGTTATAGGTTTTAAAAAGCAAATGCATAAAATAATAAATCTATTATTTTAGACATACAATGTATAAAGATATAATTTGTAACAAGACAAAAAAAGTGAGGGGATGGAGAGAGGAACAGTGTTTGTGTATGCCATTGAAGTTAAGTTGGTATCAAATCAAATGTGTTACAGATTTAGGATGTTAACTTAAAGCTCCAGGGTAATCATAAAGAAAATATATGAAAATTATATACAGAAAGAAATGAGAAGGGAATCAAAATGATCTAATATGGTCAATGCAAAAAATGGTACAATAAAAAAATCAAATAAATATGAACGCAGGCATTTAAAGAAAATTGAGGGACAAAATGGGATCAGACATACAAAGATGTATCAAAATGGCAGAGGGAAGTCCTGCACCATCAGTAGTGACTTTAAATGTAAATGGATTAAACTCTCCAGTGAAAAGTCAGAGTCCGGTAGAAGGGATAAAACAGCATGACCCAACTAAATACTGTTTACAAGAGACTCACCTTAAATTCAAAGACACTAGTCAGTTGGAAGTGAAAGGATGGAAAAAAAGATACCATGCAAATACTAACCAAAAGAGAGCTGGGGTAGTTATGCTAATATCAGATACAATAGACTTTAAGTAAAAAAAATAGTATGAAGGACAAAGACGGTCATTATTATACTGATAAAAGGGGCAATTCAACAAGCAGACCTAACTAGTTTAAATATATATGCCCCAAAATATATGAAGCAAATATTGAGAGTTGAAGGGGAAAATAGACAGTTCTACATTAATAGTAGGAGACACCAATACATAACTTCCAAAAATGGCTAGAACATCTAGACAGAAGATCAATAAGGAAACAGAAGACTTGAATGATACTATAAGCCAAGTAGACCTAATAGACATATATACAACATTTCACCTAACAGCAGCAGTACACACAGATCATTCTCCAGGATAGATTATATATTAAGTCACAAAAGAAGTTTCAATAATTTTTTTAAACTTCTATTTTGTTTTAATCTAATAGATCTCCCAAATTTGGTACATTTTTAAATGCTGAAATCATACAATGCATCTTCTCTGAACACAATGGCATGAAGCTAGAAATCAGTAACAGAGGGAAAACTGGAAAATTCACAAATATGTGGAAATTAACCCTCTTAAACAACCAATGAGTCAAAGAAATCACAAGGTAAATTATGAAACATCTTGAGGCAAATGAAAACAAAAATACAGCACACCAAAACTTATGAGATACAGCAAAGGCAGAACTGATAGTAAATTTATAGCTCAAAATGCTTACATTAAAAAGAAGAAAGAAAGGTCTCAAATCAGAGATCTAACCTCACAAATGTAGGATCTAAAAAACGAAGAGCAAACTAAACCCAAAGTTAGCAGAAGGAAGGAAATAAAAATTAGAAATGAAATGGAGAATTAAAAAAAAAAAAAACCCAATAGAATCAATGAAACCAAAAGTTGGTTCTCTGCAAGGGACAGGACTTCCAGGGATGAGCCTGGCCCTGGCACTGTGGGACTGAGAATGCTGTCTTGATCCAAAGAGGGAAAAGAAATGAAAATAAAGCTTCAATGGCTGAGAGATCTCCAACACAGTAGAAATGTCAAGTGGGAGGTTTTTCTTACACATTCTGTAGTTATTCCTTTACAGTTTCTAGTGTATTAGAATAGCTAGAAGGAAACATTTGAAACTGATGAATGGTAATCCAGAAGACTTGGTTCTTGATGATAATCATATAACCATATAGCTTTTATTGTATGACTGTGTGATAGTGAAAACCTGGTGACTGGCATTCCCTTTAACCAGTGTATGGGCAGATGAGTAATAAAATAAAGACAAAAATATATAAATAATAGAGGGGGATAAGGGGTATGGGATGGTTTGGGTGTTCTTTTTTATTTCTCTCTCTCTCTATATATATATTTTTTCTCTTTATTTTGGAGTAATGAAAATGTTTGAAAATTGATTGTAGCAATGAATGCACAACTATATGATGATACCGTGAGCTGTTCATTATATACTTTGGAAGGATTGTATGTGTAAGTATATCAATAAAATTGCATTAAAAAATTAAAAAAAATTTTTAAAGTTGGTTCTTTGAAAACATCAATAATATTTACAAAACTTTAGCTAGACTGACAAAGAAAACAAGACAGGATGCAAATAACAATAATCAGAAATGAAAGGGGGGGGCATTACTACCAATCCCATAGAAATAAAAAGGATTATAAGAGGATCTATGAACAACTGTACACTAACAAACTAGATAACCTAGATGAAACAGGAAAATTCCTAGAAACACACAAATTACCTAAACTGACTCAAGAAGAAATAGAGGATATCAACAGACTAGTAACAAATGGAGGGACGGAATCAGTAACCAAAATCTCCTAACAAAGAAAAGCCCAGGACCAGATGGCTTCACTGGTGAATTTTTTTTTTTTAGGGATATAGTACTAATTTTATTTAATCATGAGTTTTAGTCCTTTATGCTCTAAAACCTCTATTAAAGTAAAATTAAATCATGAATTTAATCAGATTGATTGCCTAGATGATTACCATGCATAATTAAGCATTTGTTATTTTTAGTACTCTACATCAATTTCCTTGTTTCTTTAGGCAAAATTTCAAAAGACCTAAGTATAGCTGTTCAAATGATGAGAAAATCCGTTTGCTCCTGGAAAGACACACAGATATTTTTGTGAGAGGCAGATCATCAACTTATAGTCAGATGCCTTAAATATTTAGGTTGTAATGATTTGGCAAACTCTTCAGCTGCATCCCTGGTAAGAAAATTAGAATTTATTTTAATGAATTTTAGTATTGTGATAATTAATAGGTATCATAAAGTGCCTCATATACACACTTATCAACTGGAAATATTCTGATTCTAGTTTATAAAATAATAGTTTTGAGATTATTAATTAGTAAACTAGCTGTCAAAATTTGAGGTAAGTTAGAAAATTCATAGCAATGCTTCTAACATTCAGATGTGGAGATTAAATACCAGATAATCTCTGGATGCCACTTTGAACTCTCTCGATAATAAGAAATGAATCCTGTTCTTAATTCTAACATAATATCTAAACGTGAGATTGAAGAATAGTCTTTAGTTAGCTTCTTGCTTTCCATTCCAGGATGAACTTTTTTTTATATTCTTTTTTCTCTTTTTTTTAAATTAAGATTTATTCATATACCATAAATCATCCAAAGTATACAATCAATTGTTCACATTACCATCATATAGTTGTTCATTCATCACCCCGATATATTTTTTGAACATTTTCCTTGTACTAGAAAAAGTGAAAATAAGAATAAAAAAATAAGAGTAAAAAAAGAACACCCAAATCATCCCCCCACCCTACTGTTTCTTTAGTTTTTTGCCCCCTTTTTTCTACTCATCCATCCATACATTGATAAAGGGGAGTGTGATCCACAAGGCTTTCCCAATCACATTGTCACCTGTTTGTAAGCTACATTTTATACAATTGTCTTCAAGAGTTGAGGCTACTTGGTTGCGGTTTGATAATTTCAGATATTTACTTCTAGCTATTCCAATGCATTAAAACCTAAAAAGGATTATCTATATAGTACATGAGAATCCCCACCAGAGTGACCTCTCAACTCCATCTGGAATCTCTCAGCCACTGAAACTTTATTTCATTTCATTTCATATCCCCCTCTTTGGTCAAGAAGATGTTGTCCATCCCACAATGCCGGATCCAGATTCCTCCCCGGGAGTCATACTCTGTGTTGCCAGGGAGATTTACACCTCTGGGTTTCAGATCCCACGTGGTGGTGGTGGTGATGGGGGGCAGTGATTTCACCCACCAAGTTGGATTAGCTAGAGAGAGAGGGTCACATCTGAGCAACAAAGAAGGATTCGGGGGAGACTCTTAGGCACAATTATAAGCAGGCCTAGCCTCTCCTTTGCAGTAACAGGCTTCTTAAGGGCAAGACCCATGATAGAGGGTTCGGCACATCAAACCACCAGTCCTTAATGTTTGTGAGAACATCAGCAACCCTCCAGGTGAGGAAGCCCAACAACTGGTGAATTTTTAATAAACATCCAAAGAAGAATGTTAGGGAGGAACACTCCCTAACTCATTCTATGAGTCCAACACCACTCTCAAACCAAAGTCAGATAAAGATACTACAAGAAAAGATTACAGACCAATATCCCTTATGAATATAGGTACAAAATTCTCAACAAAACACTAGCAAACTGAATCCAACAGCACATCAAAAGAATTATATACCATGATCAAGTGAGATTTACTGCAAGTGTACAAGGATGGTTCAACAAAAGAAAAGCAATCAATATAATACACCATGTTAACAGAATGAAGGAAAAGAAAACAAACGATCTTCCAAATGATGCAGAAAAGACATTTGACTAAACCCAGCACCACTTCTTCAAAAAAACATTTAGAAAACTAGGAATATTAGGAAAGCTTCTCAACATGATAAAGAGTATATATGAAAAACCCACCACTAACATCATACTCAATGGTGAAAGACTGGAAAGCTTTCCTTCTAAATAAGGAACAAGATAAGGATGTCCACTGCCACCAGTGCTATTCTGCATTTGTACTAGAAGTTCAAACTAGAGCAATTAGGCAAGAAAGATAAATAAAAGGCAATGGAAAGGAAGAAGTAAAACTTTCCCTATTTGCAGATTATATGATCCTATATACAAAAAATCCTGAGAAATCCGCAACAAAACTTCTAGAGATAATAAAGTGATGGGGTACAAGATCAATAAGCAAAATTCAGTACTGTTTCGATATACTATTAATGAACAATCTGAACAGGAAATCAAGAAAAAAAATTCCATTTACAATAGCAATTAAAAGAATCAAGCATCTAGGAATAAATTTAACCAAGGCTATAAAGGACTTATATATAGAAAACTACAAAACCTTGCCAGAAAAATCAAGAAGACCTAAATAAATGGGATCTCTTCAACATTAAAAACTTTGGGATCTCAAAGGACTTTATCATCAAAGTAAAATCACAGTCTACCCAATGGAAGAAAATATCTGGAAAACACATATCTAATAAGGATTTAATACCCAAACATATAAAGAAATCCTACAACCCAACAACAAAAAGACAAACAATCCAATTTAAAAATGGGCAAAAGACTTGAATAGAGATCTCTTCAAAAGAGATTTACAAATAGCCAAAAAATACATGAAAAGATGCTCAAAATCATTACCCATTAGGGAAATGCAAATAAAAAACACAACGAGATACAATTTCACACCCCATAGAATGACTACTATGCAAACAAACATAAAAAAAACAAATGTTGGCGAGGATATGGAAAAATAGGAACACTCATTCATTGCTGGCTGGGATGTAAAATGGTGCAACCACTGTGGAAGAGTTTGGTGGTTCCTCAGAAAGTTAAACATAGAAATTACCATTTGACCTGGCAATCCCACTTCTAAGTATATACCCAAAGGAATTGAAAACAGGGACTCGAGCACTGATTTGCATAGCAATGTTCATAGTGGCATTATTCACAATTGCCAAAAGATGAAAGCAACTCAAGTGTCCATCAGCACATGAATGGATAAACAAATGTGGTATATACACACAATGAAATCTTATATATTCAGCCATAAAAAAGAAATTAAGTTCTGATACATGTGACATCATGAATGAACCTTGAAGACACTGAAATTGTTGAGTGAAATAATCCAGATACAAACAGACAAATATTGTATGATTTCACTGACATGAAAAAGCTATGCACAAACTCATAGAGTCAGAAACTAGAATACAGGTTACCAGGGGACAGGGAGGGAGTAGGGAATAGGGAGTTAACACTTAAATTGTACAGAGTTTCTATTTGGAATGAAGGAAAAGTTTTAGTAATGGATGGCGGTGATGGCAGCACAACATTGTGAACGTAATTAACAGCACTGAATTATGTATTTGGATGTGGTTAAAAGGAGAAATTTTAGATTGTATATTACTGGAGTAAAACTTTTTAAAAAATTCATGGGACTGTACAATACATACAGTGAACCCTAAGGTAAACCACGAACTATAGTTAATAGTACAAGTATAAAAATGTGCTTCCATTCTTGCAGATGAACCACAGTTATGTGAAGTATTAACAACAGGGGTGTCAGTGGGAACTCTGCATTTTCTGCAAGACTTTTCTGTTGACCTACAACTTCTCTAATAAAAATTTTTTTTTAATTAAAAAAAAAAAAAAAAACAGAGAGGAAGAGGACAGAGAGATAGGGAGTGACTGAGGATGGATGAAAGCTGAATCCAACTTGATCTGACCGTACCGGATGTCCCCTGCTGCAATGAACACGGGTTCCTTGCTCTCCTGACTTGTGATGCTGTCCACAGAGAACTGGGAGATGTTGTCACAGCTGTTGGTGTGTACTTCAGGGAGCTAGGGAGAGCAAGGGAATGTGGGTCAGAAGTGCCAAGCACAGTCTCACTTCTTTTACCTCCTCCAATTACCTCCTGCTTGCTTATCATCTCCACATCATGTTCATCCCTCCCTTCCCAACTGCTTCAGAAAACCTCCCATTACACACCATCCTAACTACTTGGACCCCAAACTACTTAGGTACTTACATAGGCCCTGTAATAGTATTTCTCAAAGTGTGAACCACCTGCAAGAGAATTAGCTGGAATGCTTGCTGAAATGCAGATTCCCAGGCCCCATCCTCAATCTCAATTCAAATTACTGGGAATGGGATCTGGATATCTGAATTTTTCACAAGTTCTCTGGAAGATTTCCAACACACTAAAGTTTGCAAACCATCACAATGGCCATGATAGAAAACTGAACATCAGCCTCTTATTGAGAACTCTCCAAAGCTAGGGATACTTTCTTCCGTAGGGTCCAGAACCCTCTCCAAACTAGATTGCTCTGGCCACTTCTTCAATCTAGGCCAGCCACACTTACCACCTCCCCTCCATCTCTCTCAAATGACAGAATATTCTATCAAACTTCAAGGCTCATGGCTAGACTCTCCTTCTCTCCTACCTTTGAACCAGAGGATTTCTCCTCAACTCCATTCGTCACTTACTACATACTGTCTTATATATCTTAAATCCTTTTCTGTTTTCAATGTCTGTGTCCAATCTCCCCAAATGGACTATAAGCTCAAAGAGAGAGATTCTGTCTTTTCACAAAGTTGAAATCTGGTTGTATACATGCCTGACATAAAATCTAGCTCTACTGCTCCTAGGATAAAATCCAATTTCCTTGGCAATACACCAAGGCTAAATGTCTGTAAGAGGAGGATGTAAGGGAGGGGTATGGGATTCTTGGTGGTGGTGGTGGTGTCTGACTCTTTTATTGTATTTTATTTTTATTTTTAATTTTTATTATTTTTAGTCATTTTTTTTCTTTCTCTTTCTTTTTTCACCACTTCCTCTTTCTTTGTGGAAGAAATGAAAATGTCTTCACATAGATGGTGGTGGTGAACCACCACAGGGAACCACTGATTGTTTCCTTATGATGGAATGCATGGTGTGTGAACCAAACCATCTAAAAAATAAACAGGTATACAAGTGCTGGAGAAAATGTAGAGAAAGGGATGTACCTAATCACTGTTGGCAGGGAAGTAGAATGGTGCAGCCCATCTGGAGGGCAGTGTGGTGGTTCCACAGCAAGCTAAGCATGGGGCTGCGATATGTTCCTGCACTCTGTTACTTGGTATATATTTGGAAGAACTGAAAACAGGAACACGAATAGACATTTGCACAGTGAGGATTATGATGGCGATGTTCATGATTTGCAGTGGATGGAGGTGGCCAAATGGTACATTGACTGACAAATGGAATGGTGAACTGTGGTGTATACATACTATAGAATATTGAGCTGCTACCAGAAGAAAAGAAGTTGTAAGGTGAATGGACATTGAGGCCAGGATGTTGAGTGAAACAAACGAGAAATGAAAAGACAAACATCATAATGCTTCACTAATATGGACTAACTATAATGTGCAAACTCTGAGAATTGAATCTGAGAGCATAGGTTTTCAGGGGAAGGCTTACTGTAAAGGTTCCTAGATTGTAAGTTCTTATAGCAGTTACAGCTATTCCTGAGTTGTAATGCCTATTTCTAAATTCTAATCTCTAAATCGTGAGATGCTGAGCTATTTGTGTATAACTTGGTCAGTCCCTAGAACTTTGGGTATCTGTGTGACACTGGAGACTCGGAGCCAGAGTCTGGCAGCTATGAATGTCAGCATTATCCCATACAGCAAATGTTAAAAGAGTCTGAAAAAAGCGATCAGACTTCAGTTAGAGGTATGAATGAAATGGACTTGGTTAGGACTAAGGTAAATCGGACTAAAGGGTAAAGGATGATACTGACAGTGTTTTAAAACTTCAACTTCTGTGTGAGACCAGAGGCACATAATCTATATTTTTTTGTAACACACTATGTAATTTAACTTATATGGACAGCTTATTCAAACACCATAATTACATGGAACTTCGAATACGGAGTGAAATCTGGTTGGTTTGTGAAGCCCAGATACATCCCACAGTAATGTGGGCAGAGAACAAAAATGCATTTGCAAAGCCCCCTTGAGGGACTGGGGGAAAATGTGGAAATATCAAACTTTTCCATCTGGGGAATTAATGATATTCTCACAAGCATTGGGAACTACCAATCTAGAAAGCCGAGCCCTCGAACTTGGGGCTTCCCCTTATGAAGTTTGTTACTGCAAAGGAGAGGCTAAGTCTACTTAAAATTGTGCCTTAAGAGTCACCCCCAGAACCCAGCATCAAGGGATTGAGAAACTCTTCTTGACCAAAAGGGGGAAGTGAAATGAAACAAAACAAAATTTCAGTGGTTGAGAGATTTCAAATAGACTTGAGAGGTCACTCTGGAGGGCCTTCTTATGCGCTATATAGATATCCCTTTTTAGTTTTTAGTGTATTGGAATAGCTAGAAGGAAATACCTGAAACTGTTGAACTTGATTCTTGAAGACGACTGCATAACCAGGTAGCTTACATGGTGTGACTGTGTGATTATGAAAACCTCATGGTTCACACTCCCTTTGTCCAGAAAAATGGGGACAAAAACTAAATGAAAAATAGGGTGGGATGGGGGATGATTTGGGTGTTCTTTTTTACTTTTATTTGTTATTTTTATTCTGATTCTTTCTGATGTAAGGAAAAATGTTCAAAAATAGATTGGGGTGATGAATGCAGAACTGTATGATAGTACTGTGAACAGCTGATTGTACACCATGGATGACTGTATGGTATGTGAATATATTTCAATAAAACTGAATTTAATTTAAAAAAATAGGGTGGGATGGGGGGGCGATGGAATATTTTAGGTGTTCTTTTTCTACTTCTATTTTTTATTTATTTATGTATTTTTGGAGTAAGAAACATGTTCAAAAGTTGATTCTGGTGATGAATTCACAACTATATGATGGTACTGTGAATGGGTGATTATACATTGCGGATGACTATAGGGTATATGAATATATCTCAATAAAACTGTATAAAAAAAAAGTCACCCCCAGAGAATCTCTTTTGTTGCTCAGATGTGGCCTCTCTCTCTAAGCCAACTCTGTAGGTAAACTCACTGCCCTCCCCGTTACGTGGGCCACGACTCCAGGGGTGTAAATCTCCTTGGCAATGTGGGACATGACTCACAGGGATGAGCCTGGCCCTGGCATCGTGGGATTGGACCAAAAGGGAGAAGAGAAATGAAACAAAGTTTCAGTAGCTAAGTGATTTCAAATAGAGTCAAGAGGTCATTCTGGAGGGCATTCTTACGTATTAGGTAGATATCCCTTTTTAGTTTTTTGTTTATTGGAATAACTAGAAGGAAATAGCTGAAATTGTTGAACTGCAACCCAGTAGCACTGATTCTTGAAGATGATTGTGTAACTAACTTACACTGTGTGACCGTGTGACTGTGAAAACCTTGCAACTCCCACTCCCTTTATCCAGTGTATGGACAGATGAGTAGAAAAATGAGGAGAAAAAGTAAATGAATAATAGGGAGGGAGGGGGGAATGGGATGTTTTGAGTGTTCTTTTTTACTTTAATTTTTATTCTTATTCTTTTTTGTTGGTGATAATGAAAATGTTCAAAAATTGACTGTGGTGATGAATGCACAACTATACAATGGTACTGTGAACAACTGATGTACACTGTGGATGACTGTATAGTTTGTGAATATATCTCAATAAAATTGAATTAAAACGAGAAATCTAAGTTCCTTTCCACAGCTTACAGGACCCTTCCTATGATCTGGCCCACAATGACCTCACAAACCTTTTTCTTCATCACTTTCCCCCTCAAAACCACATAACATTGCAGCCATACAAAATTTCTTTCAGTTCTCAAAATGTGCCAAGCTCTCTCTTACCTTCCAGTCTTTGCACATGCTATTTCCTCTACTGAAATACTCTTTGCCCAGCAAATCCCTCCCATCCTTCAGGCCTCAGCTGAAATGTTACTTCTTCCAGGAAATCTTTTGTGACTCCCACCCCAAGAGTGGATTAAGTATTACCTCCACCCTCAGGTGCTCCCATAATGCCCCAGCCTCTCCATTACAACATGGATCATACTATATACACTGCAACTACCTGATTACTGGTCTTGTTCTCTCTCCTCTTAGATCACAAATTCCTTGTTTGCACGAGACCAGTCTTATTCACCAACACACTGTACTCAGGTCTGGCACACAGAAAGCTCTCAGTATTTCTTTAATCAGTGAATGTATAACTGATCACTATCTGCTATCCTAACACAACTTTAAATAGTAGATGTTCAGTAAATATTTTGATTAAATTTCTTCCACTCCTCATGCCTAGAAAGTTCCCCCTGATATTTAACCTGAATTCCTCCTGTAGGAAAAGATCCACCTGAATCTATTCCAGACTAGAGCCGTCCCAAGCTTTTCCCTTTCATAACCTTTAGTACCTACTCTACTCATTTGGGCACTTGCCTCAGGGTATGCTGTCTTATTTCAAATTTATTAAAAGCTTCTGGAGTCTAGGTACTGTGCCCCCATTCCTCCTAGGAGCTCCCTCACCTCCACTTGCAGCTCGCCTATGTCATCCACTGACCAGGCCTCATCATCATTGTCATAGTTGGGTACAGTGCTGAAGCTGCCTGCCCGTTGCTCATGGGTGATACCACATTCAGGCAGGTTCTCCACAGACCGAGTGCTCCGGATTCGGTTCTCGGGGATCCGGGCAGGGACACTGGTGGTGTCGAAGTTTTCACATTCAAGGACTTCCACATAGATCAGGTAGGGAGCCTAGAAGGAAAGTGACAACAGTATTTGCAGCTCACCTCCACCACTATCACCCAAATCTCAACTCTGTTAACATACTTCTTCCTGCTGCCCCCTCCTAGCTCCAACCCTCATTCATCAGACCCCTGACACTATGAATACCATTTTCAGGGCAGGAACTTGTCCTATGAACACCTATATAAAGAATTTGTGTGAGAGAGTACACAAGTCTTCAAAAACACTTCACCTGAGCTTCAAATGCATAGATGATGCACTTGGGCAAAATCACTCCCATCTATCAATTACAGCCTATACAAAAGGTCTGGAAGCCTCTGTGGGCTGACAGGGCCCAGACAGCTGCCATGAACAAAAAGAATGGGGAAAAGCTGGGAACGGTCCCAAGGACAATTCTATCCTTCAATACTTCTGAAAGAAGAATCTGAACCATTAACACTTTTGACAACCAGCAGACAATTCAGCTAATTCTCTCAATGTGAATCACACACCCTTCTCTCATTCTCCCTGCCCACTCTAATGAGAAAAGGTTTTAGAAACAAATAGAGTATTTCTCTGCCTTGATGTTGCTGTACCTGGAAAGTCTGAGAGTTACAGAAGGGCTGGAGAAGAGCCATCAAAATGACTGTAAAAAGGAGGTGGAGAGCAACTCTCTCCTAATATAGCAAGAGGCAAGCTGAAAAGATTAGGCCTCTTTGGTCCAGGAAACCAAAGCCCAAGAAGCAGAACAGGTGGGCTCTCAAAGCCACAACAGCACTAAGGGAAAGTTATGGTTGACACATGCACCACTAATTATCAAGGAAGTCTAGGATATTAGTGGGGGAATCCTCAGGCATATACGCAAACCCTGGGTAGTCATGGGAGTAGTCTGGTCATGGATAGGGTTTGGGCCAGATCCCACCTACCTTGTCCTTGGAGTTGAGGACAACAGCCTGG
Source organism: Bradypus variegatus (assembly GCA_004027775.1). NCBI lineage: Eukaryota > Metazoa > Chordata > Mammalia > Pilosa > Bradypodidae > Bradypus > Bradypus variegatus. The sequence continues at coordinate 2,483 of PVKY010007328.1, read as the reverse complement.
GTATGGGGCACGCGGACCACGTGGTGGTCAAAGCCGGCAGTGGGCAGCCAGACTCGGGCGGGGAGCTTATGGTTGAGCAGAGAGAGCTCTGAGATCAGGCGCTGTGTCTTCTGCTCCTTGGTGGGGAGTGTGGCCAGCCGCTTGCCAATTGCCATTAGGGACTTAATGAATTCTCGCTCAGGAGCCAGTCTGATGGGCTACAGGGTATTGGGATGAAACAGAAGAGGGTGAAGAAACCATAGAAAAAGTTGGCTTACCCACTCAGTTATTCCTGGCCATGTGGACCAGGGATCCCATTGCCAGAAGAACTACCTTTGGGCCCTAGTAGGAGATCCCACCCCACCTCTCCTAGGAACAGATAGAACAGCTAGCACAATCTTTCACGGGATATTTCTCAAGTGTAAGGTGGACTGTGAATCCAGCTAGGCCAGATCACTGAGAAGTACCCTCTTCTCTTAGACTTGAGTTCCTCAGAGGCTGTCTCAAGGCTTCAGGATGGATGGAGGGGCAGCATCCAGAGAGGTTAGCTAGGGTCCCAGAGAGAAGAACTGCTTACATCTGAAGTGCTTTACCCATCTCATAGACTTGTCCATCTCCCTACCTGAACCCTCAGCTAGACCTCTGCCGAGGAGCTCTACAGGGCCTACGAGGCTAGGGATAGGGACTCCAGGTCAATATTTCTCCTTTCAAAGAGGGAAGACTCTCTTCATTCAATGACTTGCTGCTTTCCATGGAATTCCCCTTTCCACCCCACAGTCTCTTAAAAGGGACCAATGTACATGCAGGAGATAAGAAGAGGATGGGTAGACTTTGCGTTAATAAAGGGACAATTGAGAGGGAAAGAAAAGTAAGATGGAGAGAGCAGGCTGGGGTAGGTGGATGTAAAAAGAATAGCTTCTTTTAGCCCTTGTTGAAGGCCTATCTCTTTCTGGACTTTTCCTTGGGTCCTCTCAGGGACTATGCTCCCCATCTTCATTTCCCACTGGGAACTTGGGCACTTCAGTCATCTCCAGAAAGAGCAAAGTCAGTCTGGGGAGTAAGGTGGGGGTGGGAAAAAAGATGGACTTAGACATGAAGGAGCCTATGTACTTCTATCATAAAGGGCATTTTAATCAAGATAGCCACCCAGCTCCCCATCCTGTCTCCCTTCAGCAAGACAAGAGAGCTATATCTCCTCCTCTTAAAGAAATAGTTTTTCATTCACCAGGCTTTTCTCTCCCTCTCTGTCTTGCTTAGTTTCCTGATTGTGAACTTCTACCCTCATTCCCTCATACTGCAAAAAAAGAGCTTCTTCTGTAAGCTGGGCAGTACCAGACCTTCCTCTGCATATGCAAAAGAACCAGGGTTCAGAGGAACAGTTCACCTCTCAGACTCTATTCCACAGAGGGCTGGCTCAGAACCCCACCCAAGTAATGAAACAGGGTGTCTGAATCAGTCAGGAATACTTTGGGGAGACAGGCTGAAGAGATTAAGAAAGGGGAACAACAGAACTAGGCTTCTAGGGTCCCTGGAAATACCCCAGAGGCCTAATGGAGAACTGAAGGAAAAGGAAGAGGAAATTTGGAGACTCAGTCCTTCTTCATCCTGATCCCCCAATCCATCACCTCAGGTGGCAAATGATCATTTGAGGATGGGAACTCTTTCCCATCCTCAAATGAGCAATCGTGTTTGGGGCCCCAAGTTATGTGAGCATGTTGGAAATGTGATCTTAGGCCTCAAGAGAGAAGCTCTGCCGCACAGGAGATAGGGATCATGATTGAAACAGGATCAGCACAGGACATAGAAAACTGATTGGGTAGACAAATAAAAAATAAAATGTAAAAAAATCATCCAAACTCCCAGAGGGTCCAGCATTTCCTCTCACGTCTCTGCCCAGCAACAAGGTCCGAGACCCTGCGGGACCAGAGGATTACGGTTAGGCTAGAAGTCACCCAGAGGGAAAATGGGGATTAAGGAACATCCTGGGCAATAAGCTGGGAAAAGGGAAGGACTCAGACCTGGAAGAAATATGGTTTAGGTTAAAAAAGAAAACTGGCTGTGGGGAAGTAAATGTTTCCTTCAGGCCAAGTCCTGCTGTCTTTTGGAGTCAGCTCACCCGGCACAGAGCCTAGCATTTAGAAGACACTGAATAAACACTTGATAGTCTGATGGCAGAAGCCATGTGGGAAGGGGTTCTGGGTGGGAGAAACAGAATCCTGGTGGTTTCTGCCAACCAGCTCCTGACTCCAATCCAGACGTAAATTCTACCTCTCTACTAGGTGTTTGCTCCATAGAACCAAGAGATAGAGGCTGAGAATCACTGCATCTCAGCTGTCTCTGAGAGAAGGATTCACTGAACCCAACTCAGCCTGGGCTCAGGGCAATGGCAGCAAAAAGCAGGGGACTCCTCCAGGTCAGGGAGGCTTGGGAGGTCAAGAAGGAAAGAGGCTTTTTAACTCCAGCCTGGGCCTGGGGGCTCAGAAGACCTGGGAACGGAGAGGAAA
>PVKY010007327.1:0-14973 GCA_004027775.1 Bradypus variegatus | reverse complement strand
TCGAGCAAAGTTAAAACGCGATCTGCTTAAACCTACTGAATGGCCACCATTAGGGGAGGGTGTCCGTGTCACCCAGAATCACATGAGCTGGAGGTTGATGGGGAATGGCCTCAGGACACTGAACTGTCTACCCCTCAGTCCCAGATGCCCCTTTGTAGCCCACACTCAGGATCTCAAACAAAGCCCCCATCCTCCTGGGACCAGGTTCAGAGGAATCCAGGACCCTCTCCAGCCTCCATTGTTTCAATCATTTTTCTCTGTTTACAAAGTTACTACAAGCTCATTGTTTGGAATCAAATACTGCAGAATGTGGATCATGAAAGAAAAAAGCCAGGATCCCCCTGGAATCCCACCTGTTGAAGGCAGAATGCATGTCCAAGGATCTGACCCGAGGACAGAGATGCTCCTTCATTTGATTAGATACATTTTTGAAAGTGAAAGATAAAAGAAAAACCTAAAACTTTTAAAGCCGGGTCTAGAAAGGTGGCCTACGCGTGATATTTTACAAACAAATCCTTGATCCCAAGTTCAGTTGTATATTCGTCCCTGGTGGACTTTTGAAGAAGCAAAAGACACAGTGATTCTCAAGTCAGTTTTGCTAAACAGAAGAAACAAAAGGCAAACTCATCCGATGACTCGGATGCAAGGAAAACAGCCGAGTTCATCCGAAACTTCCCTGGCATCTAACCCAAACTGAGGGCAAGTGTTTAACTGAGGAACAAAAGCAGACATTTAAGTGCAGAAAAACCCTTTTGTGCCTGCCCAGCTCACAACTTATGCTGAGTTATGCAGCTATTTTGGGGACAATGATGTTTTGTAAACAGTCAGCAAAGTGGCTTTGTCGGCTGTGCTGTGGATGGGGGACATTTCGCCAACAAGGACTGTGTGGAAGATAAGGCGACAGGGTCACCGCAGTCCCTTGAAAAATATGAAGGACTTAAATTAGCACAGATACAGATAATAAATATTTTGAAAATCTTTCTTTCTGACTGTACCCACAGGCTACATGCATCAGAGTCCACAGACGGTTAGCAACTTGAGTCCTGCCTTCTTTCACTGAGCGCGGAGCTTAAAAATATGTTTAACATATTCCAATAAAGGCAAGGTGAGAACATTAGCTATTCTATTAATATGGTCTTAAGTGCTACATTAGTGGGCATGTTTTATTTTGAAGTGCAAAGATTATGAATATTTTTGAGAACTCTAAACAGGCAAAACAAAGTTTATACTTATTAAGCCTGTGCAATAGCAAGTTTTCCGTTCTGTAGTTATATGGGTTTCTCTACTTCACAGCAGAGAACTGTGGATCTCTGGACTGTTCCAGAAGGGTGGGCATGGTGTCTCCCTTCTACTGAGTGAATGAGTGAATGAATGAGTCCTGGGATCTTAGAACCAGTGAACTTCCAGGAGCTGTAGACAGAGGACAATTATTCATATTTAGCTACAATTTTTTGTCTGCTTACTATGGGCCGGGGCTCCTAATGGGCACGGTGCTTGCACACACACACACACACACACACACTCATACACACACACTCACATGCATTACCATCTTCAAGCCTTATGACACCCTTATAACTATCCCCATTTCAGAGAAGTTTAGTGATTTTCCAAAGACACACAGCCAGGGCACGGTGGATCAGTGGCAGGGATGCAGTGCTTCTGACCACATGTCCCCAGGTCTCTTTATCACCCCCCAGTGCCCCACCCCACTGCACCCCCATTAAAAACACAGGAAAACCACATGGACCCCAGCCACAAAAGCCACACTAAAAGCTCAGACTCACTGAATGCCTCATCTGCACTCAGAGGTTTACAGATATTGACTCACTGAAGCCGCAACACAACACTGAGATTGCAAATCCATGTGATCCCTGCTGTACAGATGATGGAGTGGAGGCTCAGAGAGGTTAAGTGACTTGCCCAAGGCCACCCAGCCTGTCCACTGTGGAGCTGGACTATGGCCCCAGGCACGATGAGTCCTGCACTTGTAAGCCTGATGCTCGTGCCTCTCTCTGATACGGAACCATCTCTGTGTTAGAGCACAGTGCATAAGGATGACCCCAGGATGCTTTTTAAATCTTTGATGCAACCATAAGCACACATGTATGTAGATTTGTAGAATAAGATCAGGCAGGACACACACATTGATATGAACTTCCTTGTTCAGGAGGAGGCTGGGGTTAAATGGCGGTGAGGGGGGTCAGGGGGCTTGGATTCTGGCATTTCTTACCCTTTCAGTGCAGTCACTGACAAGTCCACATGGTGTCATAACAGTGGCAGCAGCATTTAGTGAGCACCTACTGCATCCCAGAGGCCCCACGCATTATGTCTTTTACTCCGCACTACAACCTGTGGCATTGCCCCCATTTTACCGCAAAGGGAAATGCAGCTCCAAGAGGTCGTGATGGAGCCAAGGAGGAAACCCAGGCCTGTCTGGCTCCCAGCCTGCCCTGCAGTGCAAAGATGACTGATCCAGGAGACCAAGAGCCAGAGCCTGTTCAGCCCCCCACATGTCTCAGGAGCTGCCTGGGACCTCGAGAAGCAGCAACTTGCAGGTTGAGGGGTCTCAGCCCCCATCCACTAGGACTCACATCTGCAAGCAAGACAGCCCTGCTGAGATGTCAGTTGTCCCAACCCTACCTGCCCACTCACTCCCTCCCTACTGCCTCCGCTCCTGACGTCAGCAACCTGGAAGGGGAGGGGCGGGGTCTGCAAGTGGAAGGAGCCCCCTCATGGAAGTCACAGTTGAAATCAGGGCTCTGGAACCCCTGTGCATGGATCTGAGCCACAGCTCCATCTCACCCTAGCCTCAGAACCTGGGGCTGCCACTTCACTTTTCAGTTGAGTGGTGGCAAAATGGGAATAATGAGAGCTATTGGGAATTAAATGAAACAACATATGGAAAGACTTCACAGTGTAAACACTCAATAAATGGTTGCTATCATCAGCAGCATCATTATATTTACTATTATTATTATTATTACAGAAAATGACAGCTGTGGTTTGGGCCCTGATATCGTTGTTTTCTGCCAGGGAGTCTGAGGTGAGAGAACAGGAAAGCTTTGATGAGGGGAAGAAAGAAAGGACTTGTGTGGTAGTCCCCGGGCAAAGATCCAGGAAGCTCTGGTCAAAGACAGGAGGGAAAGCCGGGTGGAGGGGTCACTGGTCAGAAATCTGAACTGCCAGGTCAGCTGAGAGGTGTCGTATGTCTGACACAGGTTCAAGAATTCCCTCTGATGTGGGGGTCTTAGGGGCCCCTCTCCTTCCCACCACAACTGAACTCCTGCATGCCTCCAGCTATCACCTAAGGGGCCCGAGAATCAGGGGTCACTCACCGCCATGACCAGCTCGAATGGGTACTTGTAGACGCGGACAGGAGACTGGTACTTCTGCACCATGTTCTTGCGGGAGCCCCAGTGAAGCCACCAGGCACAGGGTGAGCACACAGAACCTGGGGCGAGGGGGCGACGTGAGGTGGCAGCTCCCTCAAGTGAAGCAGGGAGATTGTCTGCGGCTCAGGTGCATGGGGTGGGCGGGCGCCCTCTGCCCCCACCTACACATCTCCCCAGTCCTCAAAGTGAGCCAGGATATGATCCCCAAAGCACTCCCAGCCAGGCCCCAAACCCCTGCCTGTGCGTGCCCCGCAGCCTCAGACCACTCTCCCCTCCAAGAGCAGTCAGCACCCCCAAACCTTCCCCTCACCCACCTCTTCTTTTTGAGGGCCCCCAGAAGCATCCACGTGAACACACACATCAATGCACTTTGCGCATGCGCCCCACAGCTGGCCACAGACGTCCTGAGCCTCTAGCCCCGAAGACCCTCGCACCTGCCCTTCCGTTTTCCTCCAAGACACCCTGACATACACGCACAGCCTTCACCAAATCTCATGCACACTCTGTCACACACACGCACTCACACACCACTCCCCCCCACGCAGGACCGCCCTTGCACACGCCCGCAACTTTGTGCACACACACTCAGTGTCCCTAGCACACGCACCTGCCCAACTCCACGCACAACACAGGTGCCCTGGTGCACACAGACGGTTCGCACACGCGCATACACACATGCACACACACGTACACGGACACGCACACACCCATGCACGCACAGGCTCCCCCCAAACGCGCTCACCTGCGCCCTTGAAGTCTCCGGGGACGCAGCCCTGGGGCAGTACCACAGACTTCTGTGGTCGCCTAGACCCGAGTGCAACGCCTGGGGCAAGGCCCGACCGCAGCCGCCTGACCTGGGGCTCCCGGGTCCGCGCACCCTGGGGCTCGGCTGTCCCGATGGGGCCCGCGGGGCGGAAGTGAGACCTGCCCGGCCGGAGCGCTCCAGGACCTGGGACAGCGGAGGTCCCGGCGCGAGCCCCGCCCACGGCCGGCCACGCCCACACCACCCTGCCTGGGCCCCGCCCCAGACTTACCCTGCTCCCTGAGGGGTTCCGCCCTGTAGCCCCGCCCCACTCTAGCCCCTCCCACGCCACCCTGCCATGGCCCTGCCCCACGTTTACCCAGGCCCTGCCGCAGTGTAACCCCGCCCACTCCACCCTGCCGTGACCCCGCCTCTCCCGATTCATCCTGACTCTTGATTGGTCGCACCCTAGTCCATTCCCGCCCACGCTATCCCGCAATGGCCCCGCCCCAGGCTTAACCTGCCCCCGACTGGTCCCTCGCCAGCTTGGCCCCGCCCCCCGTCGAGACACACCTCAGTTTTATCCCCGCCCTCCACTCGCCAAAGTCTCTGCTTAGCTCCGCCCCATCCCGACCCTTCCTCCTGATTGGCTATTCTTCAGGAAGGCCCCTCCCCCAATTTATCTAGGCATCACCTCCCTCCCGCCTCCAAGGCTGGCCCGCGGCCCCTTCTGGTCGTTCCCCTAGGGTACCCAGCCAAGGGAAGACCCCGCTGGGCGGACCCTGTGCCCTGACCGGTCCGCGCCCTCCTACTGCAGTTTACCTGCAGCCCCTTCCCTGGTTGGGGTCAGCCTCGCTCTCAAGTCCCTCCGCCTGGCCACTGAGCACACACCTGGCCACGCCCCAGCGCCGGTCCCGCTGCTGCTCCAAGCCCCTCCCATGCAATCACTCATTCCTGCTGCGCGTGTTTACAGAGCGCCTGCTAAGGGCCGGCCTCCCTCCCATGAGCCTTCCCTTCCTGCTCCCCATCTGCTGGGACCTGGAAGAGCCGACGGGCTACCTCGTATTCATTCACTCAGCACTGACCGAGCGCCTAGCACGTGCCAGGCACCGGGATACATGGGTGAGTCCCACCAGATGTGCCTGCACTCGTGTGACCCACGGTCAGGCGGGGTGGAGAGCTGGGCGGGGAGACAACACCCAGGTTAGCAAATGCATCGGGCACTTGTCCTGCACCCCGGGAGAACCAGCTCCTGTTTGTGTGCTTCCTGGGGTGAATCACACTCTATAATCGTTATAATTAATCAATAGTTTGTGGGTCATTGTGTCTCCCCGGAGACGGTAGGCTCCATGAGGGCAGGGACTGTGTCTGTCTTATTCGTCTGCCCCCATGTTGGCTGGGATCCAGGAACCGTGTTCTGCTTGTTTTCCTAATGCCATGAAGGATGGAAATGGGGAACAAAGTTCCACTTCTTGCCACAAGGTGGCAGCAAATGACAGGTCACCGCTGTCTCCAGAACGGGGAACTGGGGATGGAATTGGCGTTCCAGGGATTTTTTCACCCGGTCCTGGATTTATGGGAACTACTCGTCCTCCGCCTGGACGTCAGTGTCTGGCACACGCTGATCATTAACAGGGTTCGTTGTTATTTCCAGCTCAGAAGGCAAGGTTTACACCTGGAAGGCTGGGGCTGGAGCAGTCTGTCCCAAACTTTCCAGGTTCTAGGACACCCTGAGGGTGCACGTCAAAATGCAGGTTCCCACCCAAAGGAGACTGGGACTCTGAATTTTTAAGAAGCTCTCCAAACAGTTCTTGTAAGCAGACAGGCCTGGGCAAATACTGGCTGGCCAATCTTGGAGGCTTCTCCAAGCCCCTGGGGATCTCAGCATGCTGAGGAGTAGTGTGGGGGGTGTGTGGGGGAGTGGGCTCCTAAGTCTCAGCTCCTCGGGGATGGGGCATCTGGCTGCTCCTCACTCCCCATCACTCCCCCATCACCACCACCCAGGCAGAATCTGCCTGGCTGCCCCTCCCACTCCCCACATATGCCACAGAGGGTGGCAGCTGGGGAGAGCAGAAGAGGGTGCAGGAGATGGGGTGAGAGGGGTCAGCACTTGCTGAGGGGCACCGAGAGGAGCAGTGAGAGACCCTGAGACTGCCAGGGGTTGGGGGCAGCTAGAGTGCAGGCTCCAGTTTTCCTGGCTACCATCAGCCTCTCTCCTGCCACCCCCACACACACACAACCTTGAGAGGACATGCCTGTTGGTGGGAGAAAGGGGACCCCAGAGGGCTGGGTACAGAGAGCCCAGAGTGGAAGACGGGGGCCCAGGGGGCATGAGAATGTCATTCCCTCTTCCTCCAGCCCCAGGGGTGTTATACTCACCTGCCACCTTTCCTGTGCTACCTGTTGAGCGCTGTTCTCTTGCTAAATTCTCCACTGCCCATGACTGCACCAGGCACCTGTCCTGCAGGCTTAGCAAACATCACAGCTCTAATCCTCAAAACCACCCCGATGGGCTTGAAACTATTTCAATCCTCATTTCACAGAGGTTGAGTAACTTGGCCAAGGTCGCGCTGTGTGGCTAATTGTAGAGTCCTATGAGGTAGGGACTGTTATTATCCCCTTTGGAGATGAGGAAACTGAGGCTCAGAGATGTTAAGTAACTTGCCCAAGGTCACACTGCTAGTAGGGGTTAGCTCCGAAACTCGAACCCAGGACTCTCTGGTTCTCCGATGCTTTCTTTGTCCAAGGTTGCAGCTGAAAGGCCCAGAAGGTGTGAATCCCCAGGCTGAGCTGCAAAGTGTCCAGGCACCCTGGGCCCAGGTTGGGGAGGTTCTGGAAGGGTGAAATGGTTTGATGGGAACACTGGGGACTTGAAATCGGTCCTGGGGGGCAGGACCTGCAGCCTCTGCCCACTGCTTCCTACCTGCTCAGCTGTAATGACCCAGTCAAAACTGCTTTGCGAGGAGGTAGGTCTTGAGGATCCCAGAAAACACCCCGCATCCCTGAATATCTTTCCCACATGTGGCCACTAATACAGGTAATTCAACCATTAGCAATGCATTTATTTGACTACAACAATGGACCCAACCCAAATGCAATTGTCCCTGAAAGGCATCTTGAAGGGAAATGTCCCCAGTTTGATAGCTCAACGTGACACTAAGAACAAATGGGAGGATGAAGAGGGTTGGGAGAGAGGGGATCCAGAATCCTAAGCCTTGGGACAACTGGTGTCCAGACACTTGTGGGGGAACAAGAGGTCCTAGATTTGAGACTTGGAAGGCACAAGGTCCCTGGGATGGAACTGAAGCTGGAGAGAGTGGGGCAGGCAGGATGATGTCTCAATTATTTTTTAAATTGTGTTCAAATACATGTGATATAAAGGTTACCATTTTAACCATTTTAAAGTGAACAATTCAGTGGCATTTAGTACATTCACGATGTCGTGCAACCATCACCTCTATCTAGTTCCAGAAGGAACATCATGCCAAAAGGAATGCCTGTCCCCACTAGCAGGCCCTCCCCAGCCCCTGGCACCCGCAGCCCACTTCCTGGATGGCGTTCAGCTTGTCCTGAGGCTGCTTCTAAGGCTTTTTCCTTCCCCCACTTTTCTGAGTGGAGCTCAGAGGCCTCCTGGATTTGGGGAACACAAGGGCCATGGGGTCACCGTCAGGAACAGCAAGTCCAGGTGTGCAGCTTGTAACCTGCTCAGCTCTCTGCAGCCATCCTGGTCACTGGGGGTGGCTTTCCTGGACAGAGTTCAAATCTGAGGGCGCCTGTCCCAAGGGGCCACCACCCTCCACCCCCAGCCTGGCTCCCGAGTCCAGCCAATTCCACAAACACATCGGGGCTCCACAGGTGTTGCACCTGGAGGTGGGGCCCAGAGATGAGTGGAAGGTGGTCCTGCAACCGAGGGGCTCTCAGTGAGGAGAGCAGGAGTGGAGGGAGGGGGCTTGGGGGATCAGCACAGCGTTGGGAGTGGGGGGCCAGGGGTGCAGAGTGGTGAGCAGGCGGGTACTGGAGTGAGGCTGACCCAGGGTGGGTCCTGGCCCAGCCACCTTCCAGCTGTGTGGCCACAGGCTTGGCAGAGCTGCAGTGTCCCCTCCTTTAAATGGGGTAATGGGCTGTCCTGAGGGCTGGGGGAGATCATTGGGGGAAGGTCACTGCCTGGGCCTGGCCAGAGGACAGAGCATAAATCTTTGTGCTATTACACCAGCTCGGAGGGAGATGCCGCCTTCCGGGAGACCTCGGGGTACAGGAGGTGGTAGGCTGCAGGTAGGAAGGTGAGAGCTGTGTTTCTAAATGACAGCTTTATTGAGATACAATTCATATACCAGATGATTCTCCTAGTTAGAGAAGACTCCCGGGAACCTAGGCAAGGAGGCGCTGGGGGGTGAGGGAGAGCCCCGCGCCCCTGCCTAACTCGTGATCCAGGCCCCTGCACTCCGTACCCTTGTCCGTGACCTTCCTTGGGGCCTCAGCATCCAAGGGACCATGATGGCAGGGAAGACAGAATCCCCGGCGCTAGTTTCCTGTTGTCACTATAACAAATGATCACAGCTTAATGGCTTCAAACAACGCACATTTATTTTCTTACAGATGTGTAGGTAGTGAGTCCGAAATCAGTTTCCCTGGGCTGAAGTCAAGGGGTCGGGAGGGCTGGGTCCTTCTGGGGGCTCCAGGGGATGAGCCGTTTCCTGGCCTTTTCCAGGAGGCTGCCTGCCAGCCTCAGCTCGGGGAGCCCTCCTCCATCTCCCAAGGGCTTCGCTCCAATGTCTGCTTCCATCGTCATGTCCCCTTCCCTCACCATGACCCCTTCCGTCTCTGCCCATCATGTCACCGTCCCCATATGACTTCATTGTCCCCTCTCTGTCCATCGTCTCATCCCCTTCCCCTCTCTGTCCATCGTCATGTCACTGCCCTCTCCATAGTCAAGCTTCCCTCTCAGAAGGACCCTTGTGACTACATTGGGTCCACCCAGATATTCCAGGATGTTCTTGCCATCCGAAGCCTTTAAATGAATCATCTGCTGAAGTCCCTTTTGCTGTCGCTGTGGGTTGAATTGGATGCCCTCTCCCCCAAAAGATACATTCGAGTCCCAACCCCTGGTTCTATGAGCGTGGCCTTTATTCGGATATGTAATTAGCTAAGCTGAGGCCACTCACGGCAGTGCCACCTTCCACAGCAGCCCCGGGCTGCCGTGCCTCCTTCCCTGTTCCCTCTGCCCGGGCCCTGCTGCACCCCAAGCTCTGCATCCTGGAGGACTTGGGCAGGGACCACATGGGCCAAGGGAGCACCCACTGTTACCACCCTCCTGGCAGATCAGGTGAGACCCCAAACCCCATCCTGGGTTAGGTGCTCGGGAAGCAGGCTTGGAGGGGAGCTCTGCAAGCAGGAGGTTTACAGGGGGTGCACAGCACCCACAGGAGAGAGGGGCGAGGCCGGGCTGGGGGAGGCTGGGTAGGAAGGAGGACAGGGAGAGGAGAAGCCGGGGAGGAGGGTCAGGAAGGGGGGAGGCCAGAGGGGGTGGGCAGCAGGGAGGCCGGGCTGGGGGGAAAGGCTGGACAGAGGCCTCAGGTGGTTCACAGGTTCACTGAAGCTGGGGTCCCACAGTGTCCCGGTCTCAGGCCAGAGCCCACCCAGGCCTTTGGAGCCCACTGTGACGGGCACTGACTGACCAGCACTGACCGAGATGGTGCTTGGGAGGGAAACTGCCGGGAGCCTCAGCAAGGACGCTGCCAGCCGCTGGGGAGGGGGCATCCCTGTGCAAGGGGGACCTGGGTGCACACCCAGATGCCCCGTCATTTCTGGGCCGAGGGCTGCTGGGGAGCGGAAGCTCAGCCTGTACTGGGGCCCCCTCCTCACAGCACCTCAGGGTCCTTTGGAGGGGCCGGGAGCTTGTGCCAAGTAGGTTTGGGGGACAATACTGGGCCTTACTCCACCCTGGTCACCCCAGGCCTCCTCCTTGGTGAGCACCTGAGCCAACAGTCCCTGCAGGTGAAGGAGGGTCGGGTCCACTGCTTCCGGCCAGCTGCGGGGGGCTCCGTGTCGGGACAAGCCACCCCTGGGCCCTGTGGCGCCATGCAGTCATTCAGTGTGAAATTACTTGGTGTCATCTAAGGGCCAGGCAGTGTTCTGAGCACCAGGGATACTGTAGTGAACAAAAAAAGGGACAAAGCCCTGCCCTCGCGGAGCTTACACTCCAGAGAAGAGATAGACAACGCATGTAATAAATAAGAAAACACTGCTGTGTGTTAGGGTGCACTGAGTGTACGATGGGGGGAGGGGTTGCATACAAGATGGGGGCGCCTCGTGGAGGAGGTGACGAGAGCAGCACAGACTGGAGGAAGAGCATGGGACCCACGCAGGACCCAGCACCGAGGGAGCAGCCCGTGCAAAGGCCCTGGGGCAGCAGTGGGCCTGGCAGGTACCAGGAACAGGAGGTGGTCCGTGGGTCTGGGGTGGATGAGCTAGAGGAGGAGCCGGGATGGGCTCAGAGAGGCTGCAGAGGGACAGGGTGTTGTGGGCCTCTGACGTTGAGGCAAACAGGAGCTGCCGGGGGAGACAGGGCAGGGGAAGGTCTGCTGGCTTCAGTTTTGGCTCCCTGGCTGCTGTGTTGGGATAAACTGCAGCAGCCCAGGGTGGGAGCAGGGACCCGGGACGAGCTCCTACAGTAAACGGGGAGAGGGATGGAGGTGGACAGACACTGGGGTTGGCAGCAGAGGATGAGCAGGCCCAGCTCTGGACCTGCTCTCCAGGCGGTGCTGTGCTGTGTGTGTAGGAGGGGAGGCAGGATGCTTTCTGCTGGGAAACGGAGCTCCCAGGAAAGGGGGAGAAGGGGAAGCCCAGATGAGACCATCCTTCCATCCCTGAGGCCCCAGTCACCTCTGCCCCAGCCCCTCAGAGCTGCCCCAGCCATGGGAGAGGCTGGGTCTCTGGGCCGCCGATGGCCTCCAGTTCCCCTCCAGACCCACATCCAGGCTGACTCGGGGGCCACCCAGTGTGACAGCTGCCAGCCACATGAGGCTGTTTAAATTTAAATTGATTAAAATGGAATACAAATCCCGATATATCCCAAAGTAATTTCGGCAGAGAATAAAAATATATTTGCAGCCCACCCCCACCCCCGAGGAACTGGGGGAAAGTGTGGAAATATTAAACTTCCCTACCTGGGGAATTCCTGATATTCTCATAAGCATTGGGGACTACCAATTTAAAAGGCCAAGCCCTCTATCTTGGGGTTGCCCTATGAAGCTTATGATTGCATAGGAGAGGCTAAGCCTACCTAAAATTGTGCCTAAGTGTCACCCCCAGAGGACCTCTTTTGTTGCTCAGATGTGGCCTCTCTCTGTAGCTAAGCCAACTCTGCAGGTGAACTCACTGCCCTCCCCCTACATGGGACCTAATTCCCAGGGGTGTAGCTGTCCCTGGCAATGGGATGTGACTCCTGGCTATGAGCCTGGGATTGAGAACATTTTCTTGACCAAAAGGTGGAAGAGAAATGAAACAAAATAAAGTTTCAGGGTGGCTGAGAGATTTCAAATGGAGTTTAGAGGTCACTCTGGAGGGCATTCTTATGCGCTATGTAGATGTCCCTTTGTAGTTTGTAATGTATTGGAATAGCTAGAAGAAAATGCCTGACACTGTCAAAATGCAACCCAGTAGCCTTCATTCTTGAAGATGATTATGTAACTATAGAGCTTACATGGTGTGACCGTGTGATTGTGAAAACCTCATGGTTCACACTTCCTTTGTCCAGTGTATGGACAGATGAGTAGAAAAATGGGGACAAAAACTAAATGAATAATAGGGATAGATGGGGGAATGAGATGTTTTAAGTCTTCTTTTTTACTTTTATTTTTATTCTTAATTTAAATTTTTTTTGAGTAATGAAATGTTCAAAATTGATTGTGGTGATGCATGCAAAACTATATGATGGTACTGTGAACAATACTCTGGATGATTGTATGGTATGTGAATATATCTCAATAAAACTGAATTAAAAAAATTTAAATACAATTGACACTTCAGTTCCTCGGTGGCACTAGCCCCATTTTAAACACTCAGTAGCTACCACATGTGTAGAACATTTACATATTCATGGTCACAGAAGGTTCTTTCGCCCAGCACTGCTTGGGGTCTTCTCCAGGGCAGCAGAGGCTGGAGTTTTCGGCGGTGGGGTGAGGGGCAGGACAGACTGGGCCGGGGGTCAGGGTGGAGCAGGGACCCCAGGGCTGGGAGGAGGGGTTGTTTGTCCAGAACTGGCTCTGCCTCATCTGTCCCTGAGGATGGGGGCAGGGCAGGGACTAAGCCTGAGCCTGTGGCCAGAGAATGGCCTGGAAGGACAGCCGATGAGGGCTTGGCCACCCAGTCCCAGGCAGGAATGTTTAAGTCCAGCAGAGAGAGTGGACAAAGGGGCCGGGCAAACCCAGATAGCGGCACTAAGGAGGGGGATCCCCTGGAGACTCAGGGACAACAGTTACACCTAATGGTGGGAAACTTCCTTTTCTTCCCTTCTACCCGCCTGGTTCCCCCTTGTCGGATGCGCAGACGCCACCTTCCCACTGCCGTCCGTCGCTCCATCCCAGGGTGGCTTCGTAATTTAAAGGCCTCTCCCAATTTTTTTTATATGTGGCTGTCTGTCTGCTTTTCCATCCACCACTTCCCAGACAGGAGCCCCTTAAATATGGGGTGTGTCTTGCTTGCTGCTGGCTATACAGTAGGTGGTCAACCATTGGATGAATGAATGTGTGGGAGGGACCCCTTCCCTTCTACCATATTTCTGACTCAGAACCTTCCCTCACTCACTCACTCATTCATTCATTCATTCCACATTGACTTCGAGCCCCTGCTCCGTGCCACGTGCCCTGCTGACTGCTGGCAGAGGTGGGGACAGGGCCCTAGCTCAGAGGGCTGGGGTTTTTAATCCCGACCCCCACTGACCCACCTGGGGCAGGCATTTAAAGTCTCAGAGCTCAGTTTCCTCCTCTGAAAAATGGGGGTGAGAAGGAACCTCACTTCATCATCTTGATGTGTTCATGGTTGTGCACTAATGTCGAAACTCATCAGACTGTACACTTTATATTTGTGCACTCAGTCGAATGTCCATTACACTGCAGAAAAGCTGGGAAAAATTGGTGCTTTGCACAGAGTAAAGCACCCAAAAAAGGTTACCATTTGTCATTATTGCCTGTCTTACTTCAGGGAGTCCTTTCAAGACCCTTTGGGGCAGATGCCAGGGTTTCCCCATTTTACAGATGGCGAAACTGAGGCTCGGAGAGGTGAAGACCTTGTCACACAGACAGGAAACGGGGGAGCCGGGACCTGACTTGCGTTCTGCCCATGTGGCGTGGCCCATTCATCACTCGGGGCCCAAACTCCTAACCCAGGCACTCCCCAGGGTCGGGGCACACCCCAGACACTGGTCCCAGAAATGCGGCCCCACCGGTCGGGGCAGTGAGAGCCCTGGCAGGGCCCTGGGAGCAGGCGGGGCGGGGAGGAAGTGGGAGCAGGCACGGAGGGGAGGACGGGGCCTGGGGTGGGGCTGGGCAGCCCGTCTTGCGGGGATCCTGGGCCTGGCAGAGCCGGCCTGGCCCCACCATCTCTGCCCTGACAGTGCCACCTCCTCCAGGATGGCCCCCGAGACCTGGAGGAAGAGGCCAGGTCAGGCTTGAAATGAGGTGGCAGATGTGCCAGAAAGTGGCCCAGGGTTTGAGATGAGGTGAGGTGTCTGCAACCCCAGAGGCTTGCATCGGGGAGCTGAGCTGATGGGGTGGCACAGCTGAGGCCCCAGCTGGTCCTGGGGGCAGGGGACCCTGGGGACCCTGGGGGTCGCTATCCAGCCACGGCACGGAGCTGGGTCCGTGTTTTGACAACAGACGCGGTCGCAGCCATGCACACCTGCAGCTGGGGGGCTGGCAGGGGTGGGAGGGGGGCAGCCTGCCAGGGGCGGGGGCGGGCGGGGGCCTGCGGCACATTCTCGGGGGATGACTCAGGCCCCTCTCCTGTCCCTGCTGCCAGAGCCTGGCCTCCCCGCTGGCCCCAGGAGGGCTGTGGGGAATTCATGGGGGCCCCTGCCCGGGGCTGAATGTGAGTCAGCCCTTCTGAGCTGGAGGACCACGAAGATTTTCCATCCCTCACATTGTCCTGCAAAAAAAGTAAATAAATGTTACAAAACACGGGGTGACATGGGGCCAGCCCCCTCGCGTGCCCTGGGGGCGGGGAAGGAAGGGGCCTCCATGGCCGGCCTCTGCACTCATCACAGCTCGCTGGCTTGTCCCCATTTTACAGATGGGGAAACAGAGGCTCAGAGAGGTTAAGCTGCCTGCCCAAGGTCACACAGGTGGGTGCCTGGGGGAGCCGGGACTCAACCTGGCTGTGTCCAGCGAGGCTCTGAGTCTGTCCTGCATCTCGGTCCATGGGTGGGTTTCTCAGGGTGGCACTGGGACCACATGCTGCAGCATCTCACAGGGCAGGTGTTCATTAAAAATGCAGATGCCTGGGTCCCTTCAAGACCCCCCAAGCCATATCTGGGGTGGCGGGATCTGGCTGGAAGCTGCATTTTTACCCGCTCCCCAGGGGGTGGGGAGGCCGTATGGAGGGAGGGTGGAGAATGGCTGTTCCCAGGGGTTGGCCCAGCCTCCATAGGGGAGGAGAAGACTGCAGATCCAATTCCAAAAGGCACAGCACCCACCCCCCCCAACCCCATCCTCACGCCCCTCTCACCTGGCCTGGGGAATGCTGCCTGTCTGGTTTTAAACTGGTTCACACGGGGCACCTAGAGTGCCTCTCCAGCTGCTGGAGAAACAGTGACTGGCAAACGGGGGTGGGGGTGGGGAC